>MU008224.1:59443-177097 GCA_010909165.1 Anthoceros angustus
ATGCCGTCCTCCACTCGAGTCGTCACGTGGCGTCGCCTGGTCGTCCCTTCAACTTCTAAGTTACTTTCCTGGCGTGCTTACCTGGTCACAGGTGGGTCCGGACTTATCCGTTATGCGCCTACCCTAGTAGGTCAGTGCGTTCCTCACTCGGTCCGGAGTATACTCGGAGGGCGTCAGGAGTGCTATCCATGCTTATTTCCCCTTTTCGCCTCATTTTATCCTTCACTCCTACGAAAAAAACAAAACCCTACCTATTTTCTAACCCCCAAGGGAAGTCCGTAGTCCACAGTGACTGAGAAAGTGTACTTGGGAGATGAAAGTAGTGCCACTAGTCTGCAGATTCTTGGCAAAGGCGTTGGCAAGTTTCCGCTGCATGATGATTGAATGTTAGTCCTTCCAGACGTCTTATATGTGCCTAAGATGGCCAAGAATCAGATTTCCTTGAGCCAACTTATGAAGATGAAGGAACTTCAACTTACCGTTTCTGCTGACTCATGTTGTTTCTTCCGAAGAACTGCTCCTCTCACATGTATCTTCAAGGCTACTCTTGATTCAGATCTGTATTGCTTGGATATCTCCTATACACGTCGAGAACATGCTTACTCGACTGGAGTTGGCAACCTTACAGTTGCCCAGCAGGCCAAATTGTGGCACGCACGTTTAGGTCATGTCAATCGGACTAAACTTATTGACTCCTCTAAACAGGACTGCTACAGAGAGCCCTTACCTCGTTGTTTCAAGGCGCCTGATGTGGCATTTTGCGCTTGCAACGAAACTCCTTTTCCACAAGTTCCAGCATACACAACTTCTTCTGTTCTCGAATTGGTGCATGCTGATATTTCAAGCCGACTCCAAGTTCCATCTCTTGGCGGCGCAGAATACTATTTCACTCTGACTGATGATCACAGTCGTTATACCTGGACCTACCCTATGAAGCATAAGAACGAGACAATTCCCTTGTTCAAAGATTGGCTCCTTATGGTTCAGCGCCAGACAGGCCACCTGCTCAAGCTATTTAGATCTGATAATGGCACGGAGTTTGTCCATAATGCTTTTTCACAGTTTCTTTCTGATCAGGGAATAATACACCAGCTTATTGTACCTTATACCCAACAGCAGAATGGCGTCGCCGAGCGGAAGAACCAAACTCTGATGGGAATGACTCGTTCAATGTTGCTATGGTCTGGTCTATCATCCTAATATTGGGTAGAAGGTGTTGTGACTGCAGCATATATACTGAACCATTTGACGACTAATTCAGTGCCTGGCAAAACTCCCTGAGGTATTTTGGAGTAGGAAGCCAAGTATTCTCCATCTTTGCATCTTTGGCTCTCGTACATTCGCTTATCTGCCTGCAGAGAAGCGAAGGAAGTTAGCTAACAGGTCCCGTGACCTGATCTTCATTGGCTACAGTGACGTGGCAAAGGCTTACAAACTACTTGACCCTCATACTCTCCATCCTATTGTGGCTCGAAGTGTTACTTTTCTTATTACTTCTGCATCCCTTTTGCGTATATTTTTGCTCTTGTTTTCTAGATTCCTGATTTATCTAGTTCTGAGCACCGGATTCTCAGATTATCTCTTTTTTATAATAAAGTCTTCTTTCCCTATTGATCACAATTGACAAGTAAAAGGTTCAAAAAGCGGAGTATGAGTAGCTTGGACGTGTTGGGGTTCAGACTCAATAACAAGATCACCCATCAGAATGGGTAAAGAAAAAGAGCATTCATGAATTCAGGCATTTGTAGGTGTGGATTGCAGGCTTGCACGATGATGCCCGCAGCACGGAACCACGTTCACTTGACCGATCAAGCTGCCAGCAGCAAGTGAAGTGAAGGTGAACATTTCTGCGCAGTCGTTGCGCATCGATTGTGCTTAGGTCAGTTTTATCCTTCCAGGTTGGTGTTTTACATTTCATGAACACATGAAGAAAAGCACCAAGCTTGAATGTCCATCAGTGTAGCAGGAGGAGGAGCAGATTGTAGAAAAGGAGAGGAAAGGCATCCATCGGTCCGGGCAGACAGTAGTGCAGGCAGTCTCCAGCTTCCAGATGGCTGTCGCCTCGCAGACTCAGGGCAGCATCAATGTCCAGGAAGATGTAGCCTGCGCTAAGAGTGAGGAGCTTGGACACCTGGTTTTGCCTACCAAACTCTCCCCAGTGGTGCGGGAGTGTGGCCGGGTCTTGCCGGCCTGCCAACGGTCTGTCGTAGCTCTGGCAATCCCTGTGGCCTGCAACCCGGACCGATTAGCAATTGCGTTCCAAGCATGCCCAGGGCAAGGTTTGCAGCCCTGGCTAGGCGTGTACGTACCAGGAGGGGTGTTCCTGTAGACCACAAGCAGGTGGGGGAAGCGGGCTCTTAGGATGGCGAACATGTTGGTCAGAGACTGGGAGAAGACAGCGTCTTGCTCGTAGTGGGCTCCTTTGTTGAGGAGCAACAGCGATATGTTCCACTCGGCGAGCTTGTCGATCCACGGCCACTCATAGAAATTGGCTAGGGTGTCTGTGGCAGGCTGCTGGACGGCAGACAGTCTGTCATTGCGGATGTAGCCGATGCGGAATCCGAGCCCGTGTTGGAACACATCCGTGCAGAGTGGCCAGCCCTGGAAGCTTCTCTGATTGTGCTTCAGTGGGAGCTGCATCCCCGTGGTGTTGAGCACCACGTGGTTCATGAGGCTCCACATGGCCTCCTGGCTTAGAGAGTCACCCACTATCAGGACGTTGTTGCCTTGCCCGACGATTCTGCAATCATATCCATGCTCAATATGTTTTGCAAAGCCGTGTTCTATCTGTTGGGCTTCTATTGCAAAGCGCTGCAGATCCATCCATAGCTGTACTAACCTGCAGAAGTCTTCCCGGTTGAAAGGTGTCAGCGGGCAGCTCTCATTCGTCTTCCAGTACCATTTCAGCTCTTCCCGGACCTGGTGAGACTGCTACCAAATGTTTAGGAGCTAGCTGTGGCAAAAGTTTCAATCTTGAGCGACTCGCAAGTCTGTAAATCAGATAGCCCATCTGGAGTGTCATGAATGGGTTCATGAGCTTCTGATCGATTGTGCAGTCTTTAAGGCCTGCAGCACTGGGCATTGACAAGTTCACCTTCCAAGCGCTTGCATTGGCGGGTGCCCACGCAATGTTGTTGGCCTCTTGCCCGCTCACTGCCCCTTCCTTGGCTTTCCTCCATCTTTCGTCACAGGCATTGGTTTCATCATCTCCTGCAATGTTGGGTGGAATGTATCTTGGAGTTGCATCGTATGTCCATCTTCCTGATTCGCTGTGCGCACGATAGATATGGAAAGAAATCTCCACAATTACCAAGCATCTTCAAAAGAAAGAAATAGAGAGCAAGAGACAACTTGTGGATCAATTCACATCCTCCCTGATGCTGCTCGACCTCATACCTCCGGATATCCATTCATTTAATATATTCATGACAGGGAGTTGCAGCACCTGAAGCACGCAAGAGCAGCATTGATGCTAAAACGCTGGTGGGCTGTGACATTCGCCTCCGGCACCATGCTCTGCCCGCTGAGCCCAACAAATGTCCTCATCCACCGAGTGAGCCAGGCAGTTGCCACGAACCAGCACAACCACAGCACAGCCAGCCGACAGGAGCCCGCACCCATATCCAGGTCAAGCTTGCGTTAATGAAATGCGACATGAATTCACAAACACCTGAACAGGGTGGGCTACTAAAGGGCATCTGAAGTTGCCCGATTGAATTCCCGAGCTCTCCAAGAAACCTTCCAAGGGCCAACTGTCACGACAAGAAAAGAGAAGGCAGTACAAGGCTCCTTGGGATGTCCATTGACATCCGGACACCGCATCGTGGCAGTCTGTAGGGCATCTACTCGGAGTCCTAACTAAAGCAGCGATCAAATCAGCAGGTCCAGTCCACGATACATGTATGTGTATGGTCCCGCGCCTGCCGGCCGCAATGTACCTATCTGGAATTGAGCATCCATATATACCCTACATACTCCTACATACATTGCAGTTGCACGGCGTCATGAACACTTGCGGAGCCCATTACAATCCACGTTTGCCGCTCTGTACTTGAAGCAGTTACCGAAGGAAGCGGCCATGAAACAAACATGGTTGGTGATTTAGGTGTTTGATGGAGGTAGACGTCCAGAAGATGATGGCATATTTCGGGGTATGATTGCCTCGGCCCAGGCGCGCCATGTGGTCTTGTGAGGACGGCGGCTGGAGGCTGCCATTTGTAAAGGCGCTGGAATCATAGAAAGGCATGATGCTCTCAAGACTCCACACAAGGGTTGGATAGTTGGTAACGCCTGAGCGAAGCCGGGAAGCCGCGTCTTACCACATGGCGATGTTTCAGGAGCCTGATTGTCGGCAAATTTCGCTAACCTGAGCGGGGCCGCGGGAGCCGCAGCTGCCCTCACGGAAAGCATGTTGAAGGGGCTGTGGAGCTCGAGCGGCATCAGGCCAGCGTACGTGCTGGCCATCTGCATCTGCCTGGTGGCCGCCACCGTGGTGCTGCTGCGCGTGGGAATGCTTTCAGAGGGCCCCTTGGCTTGGACAGCCGCACCTCGCTCCACCTCGGATTCATGGGGAGGGCTGGGCACCACCTCTGCCCACCTCCTCTCCTTGTTCCAGTCCACACTTGACGAAGCCCGCGATCTCAAGGACTCCCAGGCCCGGATGCAGGCCAAATTGGAGGACGTCGACTCCAAGATCGCAATTGGAGGAGGAGGAGGAGGAGGACCCGGATCGGGTGGAAGCTCGGTAAATGCAGCATCGAATGGGACGGCGGAGAGCCGGGCATGGCAGGAATATCCCAGCTCCGACGTCTCCAAGCTCCTGCCGCTCTACCCCGTCGGCAGCGCGCCCTACCAAGAGCTGCAGGCGATGCGATATTGCCGGGACGACGGCAGATACAAGTACTCGCCGCCGGATGCGGCTTTGCTCACCTGGACGCCAGCAGCTGGTCTCTACCTGCTGCCCATCTGCGACTACGGCCAGATTTCCAACCGGCTCAACTGCTTAAGGTGGTACATGCTGCTGGCGGCGCTGCTGAACAGGACGCTGGTGATCCCGGAGCGGGACGGGATGATGGGCTACGACTACGGGCTGGTGTTGGACGCGGAGCACGCCCGGCGGTGCATCGGGGGATCGGGGGCGTGGGCTGACCGGACCGTGGTCACCTTCCGGGAGTACCTGGAGATGGAGGGACTGTGGGAGGACGGGAAGCAGGTGAAGGATGCGGTGCTCGACAGCATCTGGTGCTGGAAGGACAGGTGCGACCTGGAGAGGATCCGGAAGATGTTTCCCAAGGGAGTGGCCATCCCGGCGGAATTCTCCGGCTGGGAGTACAGGAAGAAGGTGGGCTCTGTGCCCGACCTGCACCGGGAGTTCGGCGGCTTGCGCGATCCGCTCATCAGCTTCGGGGACCTGTACAGCATCAACCACTTCAAGGACGTGGCCAGGGAGACGTACAGCAGCCCCAATCTGCCTTTCGCCGGGCTGTCTTGCAAGCTTGTAATCCAGCCGCATGTGGCGGTCATCCTGGCCGCCAAGGGGCTGGTGAAGACCATCTTCGGGCCGCAGTACATGGCGGTGCATATCAGACGGGGCGATTTCTACCACTCCTGGGCGAACGACTGCCAGAAGCAGGCGGGCGGGCGGGGCACTTTCTCTGTCACCGCTGGATGCAAGCTTCCATCCATAGGCGCCATAGCAAACTGCATTCTGGAGAAGCTGGAAGGCACCAACATCAACATGGTGTTCGTGGCCACCAATGCGAAGCCCATGGAGCTGACGCTGCTGGAGAAGCTTCTGGCTGCCAATCCGCGAGGTGGGGGTCCGGTCACGCTTCTGCGCCGCCCGGAACAGCTGGGCCCACCCGACAGCCTCTACTGGGCCGATGCTTGGAACGGGATGAAGCTGGACGGGCAGGCGCTGGCGCATACCGCTCTCGACAAGCTTCTGTGCGCCATGGCCAAACTCTTCATGGGTAGTCGAGGCTCCACCTTCACCGACGACATTGTCAGAATGAGGGCCGCCTTGGGCACGCAAAGCTGCCACGATCAGCGCCTTTGTGCGGCTTACGCTGTCCGGTCGCAGGACGAGTTGCCTACCTTCAATGTCACCTTCACTGACGGCTACCAGGGGACTCGCAATTACCGCCGCCGCCGGAGCTAGCCTGTGGATTCCTCGCTGCAGCCCGGAAACATTGCTCGGCTCGCATTTTCAACAACCTGCTCAGGCACCTCACCTGCTGCGTGCCCATTTCCTGCGGGTTAAGTGTAGAAGAAGAAGAAGAAAAATTTTATTGAAGTCCACTAAGGACAGATTTCCGTCATGGGACTTGGTACTTAACAACTTGTACCATGGTGGGCCTAACCTACTTGCACCAAGGCCATCCATTCCCCTACTTGCACCAAGGCCATCCATTCCCTTTAGGGACCTTATCTAAGTACAGATCCAAGCGTGGGATGCTTAATAACCACGTTCTTATAAATGTGTGTCCATTTGGAAGGCAAACCGGAACGTTGCTCAACCTACAACACGGGGTTTACAACGCGTCGACCCTATTACCAGAGGGTATCTTTTCTACAACCTTGGCCTGTATTTAATAACACGTTTTTTACAGCAGAAATACGTTTTTTCGAGCAATGTGTTCCTTACAACAATGGCCGATATTTGATAACAATAGTTGTACCTTGTACAATAGCCAATACATTTTTTTTACAACGGGGTCTCTTTCATAACAATGAATTTTTTATAATATTATTTTATAACATATAAATTTAAATCTATAATATAACATTTTATTTTTAAAAATATTTTAATTTTTTATTGCAACTTGCATTGTAAAGGGTTTATCTAGTAAAGAGCTACGTCTATTTTATAACTACGTCAATATAATTTTAAATAAATTAAATTTTCCTTATAGCTTGTATTGTAAAATGTAGATGTTGTGAAATCACTGTCTTTTTTACAACAAGTATCTTGCTAAGGGCTTCCAAACAAGTCTAAATGGTAAAGAGTTTCGTTTTAATTGGAGTACGATATTGACTTATAAAGTTTTGCTGCCACATGAGTGTTTCAACTTCGGCTCTGCATCTTCAGCTGCTGTATACTTGTTCGAAAGCTCTTGGCATGCTATGCAACTGGAATCTGGATGCTGCATAACCCAGCTGCAGCTTCTACATCTTCCAATGCTTGCAAGAGCATGCAGAACCAAGCACCACAACTTTCACCCACGGCATTCAGCAGCATAGTTCATCAAGATGCAACAATAACAAGACGACTATCAGATTGCTCAGCAACATTGAGGAGAGAAGTGTGAGGCTAAGAAAATTCCACAGCTTGCTATTCTGAGCAATTTCACAGGTTAGAACGTTGAAACCCAGTCTCTTGATAACAGGGGAACACAAGTCTATCGGCGAGTATCTAGCATTTGTCTCTATGAATGTAAGGAAGGATCCCACTGGTGTGACTCCGATCGTGAGGACGGATGCTGACAATGGCGAGAGGGAAGGCGGAGGCTCAAGGAGCAGTATATGTTGCTGGCAAATCAAATTCAAAAATCACAGGCGAAGAGGAATTAAATGCATGGAGAGACGAAGCTGAAGTTATAAGTGGCCAGAATTGGTTGTAGAGCCTACGTGCTAATGCTTACTTTTGCTGCTGCAATTAGAGGATTCTTCTTTGGCTAAGAGACAGCTCATATCCCTCCACCTATATTGGGTGGGGGTTCGTTAGCAGTTATGTTTGGATTAGTCCTTGATGGCTCCTTTTCAGGTTCCTAGAGAATGCACAAGTCATATTCGGTGCACTTTTGTACATCAAAGACGAATTCATTGAATTCGGGCAGATCTGCCCATAGTTTTGACAATGGTTTGTACATTTGCAGAAATTATTTATAAAAGCATAATATATAATGGGTCAAATTATAACAGTTTGAATTTTGGGGGAAAATATTTACAACGCTAGAAATGATTTACAACAACAAAATTTACAATAGTTTACATTATTTACAACAGTTTGAATTTGTGGGATAAAATACTTATAAAGGCAGAAATTATTCACAACAATAATGGGTTAAATTATTTACAATGGTTTGAATTTGGGGGTAATATTTAGGGTGCAAGCATGGTTTGGTGCTCGCTTTAGTTAGAAACGGGTGAAACACTATTATTTTGTCCTCACGCAATGTCTGCAATTATAAAAAATTCATTTCTTTTCCAACTTGATTTTTTTTACGGGTTACAATAATATCTATTTTTATCTATGATTAAAATTTAACAAAGAATAATAGATTAAAATGTCCTTAAACTATTCAACTTGAAAAACAACAATGTCCCCACAAGACTGCCTTTTGCCACTTTATTTCACGAACCCGTGGCCCGGGAACGGGCTCGCCCATGCGCTGGCTTCGGAATGCTGCAAGTTTAGAAATCCAGCTCGGATTTATGGTCAACATAGAATATCATTTTTTCAAAGCAGGCGGGACTGCGTTACGTGCATACCGCCCACTAGCAAATGACCTAGGTACTCTTGAACTCAACTTGAAATATGTAGGCTAGGCAATAAACGTGACAGGCTTCAGTTCTACAACAAGACGTGGTGGAAGGAGCGGATCAGGTTCGGACGGTGCTATAAGTTGCAAGTTTGCCCGGGGCGTTGGGATGGTGGATAGAGCGGGTGATGTTTTTTGGATGGTGCTATGGCTCGATCACCGTCCCATCAATGGAGTCGATGAGCAGCAGGTAAACGTCGTCAGTGCGAACGGCAGGCGGAAGCACCAGCAGCTGAAGGTGCTTCACGTGAGGCTGGTGTCCAGGGTGTGGGAGGAAGAAGGGTAGGGAGGAATCTTGGGATTGAACAAGTGCAGATGTCAAACGAGGAGACACGTCCTCCAGAAGCGCCAAGGAGAGTAGGAGAGGATGCTCCTTCAGGGAGAATTGAAGGAGAGGGCGTCAAAACATCAATAGTCCATGTACAGAAGCATAGAGAGCGGCAACGGGCTCTTGCATTGTAAAGGGTTTATCTAGTAAAGAGCTACGTCTATTTTATAACTACGTCAATATAATTTTAAATAAATTAAATTTTCCTTATAGCTTGTATTGTAAAATGTAGATGTTGTGAAATCACCGTCTTTTTACAACAAGTATCTTGCTAAGGGCTTCCAAACAAGTCTAAATGGTAAAGAGTTTCGTTTTAATTGGAGTACGATATTGACTTATAAAGTTTTGCCACATGAGTGTTTCAACTTGACTCTGCATCTTGATCTTGTATACTTGTTCGAAAGCTCTTGGCATGCTATGCTGGAATCGATCTTTGCATAAATGCAGCTTCTACATCTTCCAATGCTTGCAAGAGCATGCTTCAAGATGGCACCAGCACCATCGTGCTCCCCTTCCTGGCCACTTTCAAAAAGACCAAAGAATGTTACACCCACTTGTAATGCTAGGATACCGAGCAATGTGTTCCTTACAACAATGGCCGATATTTGATAACAATAGTTGTACCTTGTACAATAGCCAATACATTTTTTTACAACGGGGTCTCTTTCATAACAATGAATTTTTATAATATTATTTTATAACATATAAATTTAAATCTATAATATAACATTTTATTTTTAAAAATATTTTAATTTTTATTGCAACTTGCATTGTAAAGGGTTTATCTAGTAAAGAGCTACGTCTATTTTATAACTACGTCAATATAATTTTAAATAAATTAAATTTTCCTTATAGCTTGTATTGTAAAATGTAGATGTTGTGAAATCACTGTCTTTTTTACAACAAGTATCTTGCTAAGGGCTTCCAAACAAGTCTAAATGGTAAAGAGTTTCGTTTTAATTGGAGTACGATATTGACTTATAAAGTTTTGCCACATGAGTGTTTCAACTTGACTCTGCATCAACAGGCCATTGCCCTTGTAAAACCAACACCAAAATAATAGCCCTGGTCGCTCGCCAGTTGCATGGATTGAACTCATTACGGACCCCAAATGCATAATTCTGAGCAAAATCCATCAATGAAACCACAACACCCTGTGGGAACCATTCGAGACAATATCTAAACTCTATCCCCAGCCAACGCTGGATGTAATCATGAAATGCAAACTCCTTCAGCCTTACCTTCAGTTAGTAGACAAACACAAAAGGATGTGTTTCTCGACACTAGTTTTGATCCTTTTCTTGTCGCTATCAGCATCCTTTCTCGACTACCTCATATTGAAAAGCTGCCACTTAAGAAGAGCATCCGTCAATATAATTTTAAATAAATTAAATTTTCCTTATAGCTTGTATTGTAAAATGTAGATGTTGTGAAATCACCGTCTTTTTACAACAAGTATCTTGCTAAGGGCTTCCAAACAAGTCTAAATGGTAAAGAGTTTCGTTTTAATTGAGTACGATATTGACTTATAAAGTTTTGCTGCCACATGAGTGTTTCAACTTCGGCTCTGCATCTTCAGCTTCTGTATACTTGTTCGAAAGCTCTTGGCATGCTATGCAACTGGAATCGATCTTTGCATAACCCGGTGTACATCTTCCAATGCTTGCAAGAGCATGCAGAACCAAGCACCACAACTTTCACCCGCACGGCATTCAGCAGCATAGTTCATCAAGATGCAACAATAACAAGACGACTATCAGATTGCTCAGCAACATTGAGGAGAGAAGTGTGAGGCTAAGAAAATTCCACAGCTTGCTATTCTGAGCAATTTCACAGGTTAGAACGTTGAAACCCGGTCTCTTGATAGAGAACACAAGTCTATCGGCGAGTATCTAGCATTTGTCTCTATGAATGTAAGGAAGGATCCCACCGTGTGACTCGATCGTGAGGACGGATCGACAATGGCGAGAGGGAAGGCGGAGGCTCAAGGAGCGATATATGTTCTTTGGCAAATCAAATTCAAAAATCACAGTGAAGAGGAATTAAATGCATGGAGAGAGGCGGGTTATAAGTGGCGGGTGGTTGTAGAGCCTACGTGCTAATGCTTACTTTTGCTGCTAATTAGAGGATTCTTCTTTGGCTAAGAGACTCATATCCCTCCACCTATATTGGGTGGGGTTCGTTATGATTATGTTTGGATTAGTCCTTGATGGCTCCTTTCGTGTTCCTAGAGAATGCACAAGTCATATTCGTGCACTTTTGTACATCAAAGACGATTCATTGAATTAGATCCCCATAGTTTTGACAATGGTTTGTACATTTGCAGAAATTATTTATAAAAGCATAATATATAATGGGTCAAATTATAGCAGTTTGAATTTGGGGAAAATATTTACGCTTAGAAATGATTTACAACAACAAAATTTACAATAGTTTACATTATTTACAACAGTTTGAATTTGTGGGATAAAATACTTATAAAGGCTTATTCACAACAATAATGGGTTAAATTATTTACAATGGTTTGAATTTGGGGTAATATTTAGGGTGCAAGCATGCTTCAAGATGGCACCAGCACCATCGTGCTCCCCCTTCCTGTGGCCACTTTCGAAAAAAGACCAAAGAATGTTACACCCACTTGTAATGCTAGGATACCGAGCAATGAAGTAGTTAGGGCAACACGCTTTGAATCGGCTGGCTGCCCCATCTGACCAGCACAAGTGTTCTCGAGGTTGAGGGAATCCCATATCCTGCATCCACTACCACTGTTTTAGCAAACAGTGTAGCACAAATAGAGTGTCATGGACCATGTCGTCGCTAATATAAAAGTGATAGTCTTCTCAATTGATGCGCCAGGGTCCTCTGCATCAACAGGGCCATTGCCCTTGTAAAAAACCAACACCAAAATAATAGCCTGGTCGTTCTGCCAGTGCATGGATTGAAACTCATTCTGGACCCCAAATGCATAATTCTGAGCAAAATCCATCAATGAAACCACAACACCCTGTGGGAACCATTCGAGACAATATCTAAACTCTATCCCCAGCCAACGCTGGATGTAATCATGAAATGCAAACTCCTTCACCTTACCTTCGCTTAGTAGACAAACACAAAGGATGTGTTTCTCGACACTAGTTTTGATCCTTTTCTTGTCGCTATCAGCATCCTTTCTCGACTACCTCATATTGAAAAGCTGCCACTTAAGAAGAGCATCCGTCAATATTAGCACATGTCCGTGAAGGGCATTAGGAAGTGTGTTGAGACTACACATCACATGTTCCTAGAGAATGCACAAGTCATATTCGTGCACTTTTGTACATCAAAGACAATTCATTGAATTAGATCCCCATAGTTTTGACAATGGTTTGTACATTTGCAGAAATTATTTATAAAAGCATAATATATAATGGGTCAAATTATAGCAGTTTGAATTTTGGGGAAAATATTTACGCTTAGAAATGATTTACAACAACAAAATTTACAATAGTTTACATTATTTACAACAGTTTGAATTTGTGGGATAAAATACTTATAAAGGCTTATTCACAACAATAATGGGTTAAATTATTTACAATGGTTTGAATTTGGGGGTAATATTTAGGGTGCAAGCATGGTTTGGTGCTCGCTTTAGTTAGAAACGGGTGAAACACTATTATTTTGTCCTCACGCAATGTCTGCAATTATAAAAAATTCATTTCTTTTCCAACTTGATTTTTTTTACGGGTTACAATAATATCTATTTTTATCTATGATTAAAATTTAACAAAGAATAATAGATTAAAATGTCCTTAAACTATTCAACTTGAAAAACAACAATGTCCCCACAAGGCGCTTTTGCCACTTTATTTCACGAACCTGGCGGGCAGGCTCGCCCATCTGTGGCTAATCTTGCAGTTAGAAATCCGGCTCGGTTATGGTCAACATAGAATATCATTTTTTCAAAGCGGGATGCGTTACGTGCATACCGCCCACTAGCAAATGACCTAGGTACTCTTGAACTCAACTTGAAATATGTAGGCTAGGCAATAAACGTGACAGGCTTCAGTTCTACAACAAGACGTGGTGGAAGGAGCGGATCGAGTTCGGACGGTGCTATAAGTTGCAAGTTTGCGGGCGTTGGGATGGTGGATAGAGCGGGTGATGTTTTTGGATGGTGCTATGGCTCGATCACCGTCCCATCAATGGAGTCGATGAGCGGTAAAGCGTCGTCGGTCACGGCAGCGGTGGCACCAGTGAAGGTGCTTCACGTGGTGTCCAGGGTGTGGGAGGAAGAAGGGTAGGGAGGAATCTTGGGATTGAACAAGTGCAGATGTCAAACGAGGAGACACGTCCTCCAGAAGCGCCAAGGAGAGTAGGAGAGGATGCTCCTTCAGGGAGAATTGAAGGAGAGGGCGTCAAAACATCAATAGTCCATGTACAGAAGCATAGAGAGCGGCAACGGGCTCTTGCAGCTTGTTCTGGTATTAGGAAATGCTCGGTACGTCGTAAGAAACAAGTGGCTCGTACACTAGCCAATCAGTTTTTATGCCTTACTAGTGCATATACGGCAGAATGTCTGGTTCGTCACCTACCTCTTCTCAAGTTGTATCAGCCAGGAGCTACAAAGGATGCAAAAGAGATCCAACTGGGAGCATTGTTGTTGAAGAATGTGCTGCAATTGTGTGAGGTCATTCATGTCACAACCATACATGCCGTGCATTTGCTTGGATCCAAGAATGGAGTCATAACCAAATTTGTTTCGGTGGTTTACCTCTGTCTTTTCAATGAGTCAAAAACTTCTGTGAACAACATGATCAACACTTGCATAAGAGTTGGGTGCACCAGCAGAGATGTTTTGCTGTAGGTACTCCACCACATCTGCAGCATTTTCCATTCTGCCAGCAGTAGGGGATGACTCTGCAGCTCGAAGAGCATGCTTCAAGATGGCACCAGCACCATCGTGCTCCCCCTTCCTGTGGCCACTTTCGAAAAAAGACCAAAGAATGTTACACCCACTTGTAATGCTAGGATACCGAGCAATGAAGTAGTTAGGGCAACACGCTTTGAATCGGTGCCCCATCTGACCAGCACAAGTGTTCTCGAGGTTGAGGGAATCCCATATCCTGCATCCACTACCACTGTTTTTAGCGAGTAGCACAAATAAGTGTCATGGACCATGTCGTCGCTAATATAAAAGTGATAGTCTTCTCAATTGATGCGCCAGGGTCCTCTGCATCAACAGGGCCATTGCCCTTGTAAAAAACCAACACCAAAATAATAGCTCGTGGATTACGCGGTGCATGGATTGAAACTCATTCTGGACCCCAAATGCATAATTCTGAGCAAAATCCATCAATGAAACCACAACACCCTGTGGGAACCATTCGAGACAATATCTAAACTCTATCCCCAGCCAACGCTGGATGTAATCATGAAATGCAAACTCCTTCAGCCTTACCTTCAGTTAGTAGACAAACACAAAAGGATGTGTTTCTCTCGACACTAGTTTGATCCTTTTCTTGTCGTTGCTATCAGCATCCTTTCTGACTACCTCATATTGAAAACAGTGCCACTTAAGAAGAGCATCTGCCTGAATATTAGCACATGTCTGTGAAGGGCATTAGGGAAGTGTGTTGAGACTACACCTGTCACATGTTCCTAGCAAGCATGCCAGGGAATGCCAGGGAGCATCCTCACCCTTTGCACAAAGAACACGCTCACATAGCATCCGGACTGAAGCCAAATAAGTGGAGGCAGTGTTACAAGTAAGCGCTTCTGAGCCGAAAGGATGAGCACACATCAAACATGAACAATGACACTGGCCACGGGGGTGAACTCTAGAGACTGTGTCCTAGAGGTTATCGAAGGCATCTTTAAGGAATGCCATTTCCACATGGTACCGACAGCAGCGGAGAGTGCATTCTTGCAAGCTCTTAACAAAGAACGGCTTTCAATTTCTTGAATGACCGTTACCAGACTTGTATTTCTGGGTGTTCTTGACAAAAGCGAAGGTAGAACTCCGTCTGCACAGGCCACATAAGCCCAAACTAATTAGCCTCAGAAACCTTGCCGGTGAAAGCAAATAGCACCCACCAATGGAGGCCACATGGACTCGCCTGATCACATGTGTGCATATAAGAATGGGGTCAAACATGCAAGCCAAGTGACTATGTGACATAAATGCAAAGCACAACAATAGCACTGACATGTAACACACCCAGGTCCAGCTATCTCTGTTTGGCAGTATAGCAGGGTCATCGCCTAAAGTGCCCAATAGGAAGTCATCCCACGGTTCTATAAGGAAGGAAAACACAAACAAATTAGAAACAGCCAAGACACGTCCTTGAGAACAACAACAACCTTCACACAAAACTCGAAACCTAGCAAGCCAGACTTCCACATTACGTACTTGAGAACAGCAACAGCCTATAGACAACACTTGAAACTCAGTAAGTCAGACTTCCATGTTACGTACCTGAGAACAATAGCAGCCTTCACACCAAACTTGAAACCCAGCAAGCTAAACTTCCACTTCACTGTAAACGGGAAGAACCAATTGCAGATTGCTACACGTACCTGTGACATGTCCAAAAAGTGCATGATGTGTTTGATGAAAGTTTTCGGTGCTGTTCGCAACCACTTAGTATCTTTTGTGTTCAACGAAGGATGTGAAGGTGATTCCCAAAAGTGGACGATGCTGGATTTGACATGCGGCGAAAGGATGTCAGATCTTGATTTCCTTCTATCACCCAACCAAGATCCCTCACCAGAGACATGCCCTTCCCGCCTTGTGCTTAGGGCTTGATGGATCTGCCTCCTGCTCACTCCAATACGCTGCGAAACCGTAGCAACAAGGTGGTTGTCTTGGATATCTTGTGATAAAATGACGTTGAGAAGTGTGTTGAGACTACACATCACATGTTCCTAGCAAGCATGCTGTGGAATGCCGAGCATCCTCACCCTTTGCACAAAGAACACGCTCACATAGCATCCGGAGCCAAATAAGTGGAGGCAGTGTTACAAGTAAGCGCTTGGCCGATGATGAGCACACATCAAACATGAACAATGACATCACACGGGGTGAACTCTAGAGACTGTGTCCTAGAGGTTATCGAAGGCATCTTTAAGGAATGCCATTTCCACATGGTACCAAGCAGAGAGTGCATTCTTGCAAGCTCTTAACAAAGAACGGCTTTCAATTTCTTGAATGACCGTTACCAGACTTGTATTTCGGTGTTCTTGACAAAGCGAAGGTAGAACTCCGTCTGCAGCCACATAAGCCCAAACTAATTAGCCTCGAAACCTTGCGGTGAAAGCAAATAGCACCCACCAATGGAGGCCACATGGACTCGCGATCACATGTGTGCATATAAGAATGGGGTCAAACATGCAAGCCAAGTGACTATGTGACATAAATGCAAAGCACAACAATAGCAATCGACATGTAACACACCAGTCCTATCTCTGCTTGGCGATAGCGGTCATCGCCTAAAGTGCCCAATAGGAAGTCATCCCACGGTTCTATAAGGAAGGAAAACACAAACAAATTAGAAACAGCCAAGACACGTCCTTGAGAACAACAACAACCTTCACAAAACTCGAAACCTAGCCGGACTTCCACATTACGTGCATTTGAGAACAAAGACCTATAGACAACACTTGAAACTCGATGAAGTCGACTTCCATGTTACGTGAGAACAATAGCAGCCTTCACACCAAACTTGAAACCCAAGAACTTCCACTTCACGTAACGGAAGAACCAATTGCATTGCTACGTGCACGACATGTCCAAAAGTGCATGATGTGTTTGATGAAAGTTTTCGGTGCTGTTCGCAACCACTTAGTATCTTTTGTGTTCAACGAAGGATGTGAAGGTGATTCCCAAAAGTGGACGATGCTGGATTTGACATGCGGCGAAAGGATGTCAGATCTTGATTTCCTTCTATCACCCAACCAAGATCCCTCACCAGAGACATGCCCTTCCCGCCTTGTGCTTAGGGCTTGATGGATCTGCCTCCTGCTCACTCCAATACGCTGCGAAACCGTAGCAACAAGGTGGTTGTCTTGGATATCTTGTGATAAAATGACGTTGAACAGTGTGTTCCTTGCTCGCAAATGGTCACCAACATGAATTGCCTTCAAGTTTGTGCAAGCCTCAATTCCTGAATGAAGCTATGGCCTCTTTTGTTCAATCAAGTTATCTTTGTGTTGAATCCTCTCCTAGGTTTGTTCATAGGAAAAGGTGTCCGGCGTATTAGCTGAGAGGTACGAAGATGGTCTTCTGGCATCCAGCTAGAGGAGCTTCTGGACGAAGGTTGGAGGACGGGGATAGCAATGGTCTGCACGGTATATGTGCAGCCCTTGGGCAGTGGGTTGCCACTAGACTACGATCCCAAGCTTGTTTAGTTGAGAATGATCATCATCTCGTAAGCCCTCATGTTTGAGGCAATTTGACTAGTGGAGTCCTTGGGCAGTAGGTAGCAAGAGAGAGGCCGAACATCTATTGACTGTGTGTGTATGGCCTCGTGCTAACAACTCATGTTCAAAACCGTATGTCTTACATGTGTGAATGTATACCTAACAGGCCCTTGGTTTGGGTTCGTGTGAATCCACACTTAATGAAATATAATAAAATTTTCTTTTCTCTAAACCATTCCGTCCACAAATATTTGAACACTACCCTAATGCAACCTATTTGTTTTATTTAGAGTAGAGGAGTTTAGGTAAAGCCGATTCGCCCGCAAGGATTACGCTCCCGGTGGTACATGGAACGCCGGCACCCGAGATGGTGAAACCGAACGGTGCAGCGGACTGGTCTCGCTGTGGCATGAATGTAGGATCGCTAGGTGATATGGGTCCCACATGCTTTGGGAAGGATGCTCAATCCCTTTGTCTGGATATATTTGTTCTTTTCTTAGTACCTACTTTGTGTGAGCAGTTTTAGCCCCAGTCGTACAGAACGGGGTCACCCCAGCAAGAACGGGAAGGACAGGACGAGGAATGAACAAAACGGACAAAAAGATCAAGCCTCCTACGGAACACCGTGCGCGGAACGACCGGTCGTGGGCGGCAAGGACGGCACATACCATACCGTTCGTTGCATCGCTGGACCGCCCCTGAAGTTCGCGGCCAGAATAGTTGCACTTTCCTTTCCTGGCCGAAGCGTAGCTGCCGCCACTGGCCGGTTCCCGTTCCGGAATCCGGATCCCCCTATTCCCAGCCGCGGCTGGCGCGAGGATATAAGGCTGGCGTGAGATGAGCATGGATGATGGGAGTTCGTCCCGCCGCTCTTCGTCTTCGCTCCCGCGCGCCTCGAATGCTGAAGGTGGCCGGGCTATTCCGCCTCCCGCCGACTCGTGTCCTGCATTCCGCGGCCTCTCCGCTCGCCGGTCCCTGCCCCTGCAGCCCCAGTCCCAACCCCAGCTCTCCGCCCTCCCGTAGGGAACCCCAGCTACGCAATTGCCTTCCGCCCCCTCAATCCTGCCCTTCTTGAGGCCCGCACAATTGGCCTAGATCGTGAATTGCGGTAGGTGGCGGAGGCAATTACGGCTTGTGGCGGAATTGCCGCAATTACGGTTCTTCCTGGTACATACGCTTGTCTCACGCTTGGGCTCCGGCTCCTTTGTGGAATGCTCGCAGGCTGTGCTTGTCTGGATGTTGGACCGATATGGTCTGCGGTTGATTATTTGGAGCTCATGACGATTGTCCTTCTGCTGCTCTCCCTGCTTCTTTCAGGTTGCGAAACTGCCTGCGGCGCACCGCTTGCGATTCAAGCGGCAATTGGCGCATCAATTGGTCTTTGCGAGGGCGTGTTGAGTGCGTGTTGAGTGCGGTAGTGCAAGGGTGCTCGCGTCGGGCAACACGGGCAAAGAAATGAGGCACAGGGCAGATTTTGATCCAAGCAGGGACCCCTGGGAGGCGCGTCAAGTCGGTAGGTGCCGTTTACTTTGCAAGCAAGCCTGGCACGTCGGCGCAAGCAGGCAGTGGAACAAGGCGCCGCTGGTTGCATGCAGTCTCATGTGATGCATGTGTGGTGATGGACACACTTGACCTTTTTGCGCATGCAGGGGCGTCGGCTGTCGACTGGGATATTCCCTCCATCAGCTACCAGAGGGACACGTCCTATGATGACTTTGAAAACATAATGCAGTGGGATGATTCTGGGGCCCTGGAGGCGCTGGCTTTAGCAGAGACGAGACAGCGGGCTATGGACCAGGGTCTTCCTTGCCGTTCTTTTTTACCTAGGTCTGGTTTGTACCTTGCGCACATTGACTGGGAGCAGCGGGAGACATGGGATTTGCCGGATTCGGCTGATAGCTTAGCTGCCATGGAGGAAAAGCGGCGTAACAGCAATGGCGGGAGCAGCTACGGCAAGTGGAAGAACCAGGATGCTCGCCATCGTAGCAACGAGTTTCGTGCTTATGACCGAAGTCAGGAGTTTAAAACCGAGGGTCTCGTGCAGAGGTCACCTGTGCTATGGGGTGATGCACCTCATGTTCCTACTGCTTGGGGTGATGCACCTCATGTTCCTACTGCTTGGGGTGATGCACCTCATGTTCCTACTGCTTGGGGTGATGCACCTCATGTTCCTACTGCTTGGGGTGATGCACCTCATGTTCCTACTGGGTGGGGTGATGCACCTCCTGTTCCTACTGGTTGGGGTGATGGACCTCCTGTTCCTACTGGTTGGGGTGATGCTCCTTCTGTTCCTTCTGGTTGGGGTGATGCACCTATTGTTCCTACTGGTTGGGGTGATGTTCCAGTGGAGAAATCCCCACCTCCTAGTACCGCTGGAGGCTGGACAGATGGTAGTTCTCAAGGCTTACCAGGTGGGTGGTGCATTGTTCATCCTTCTGGCAACAAAATTGTGCTGCTTCCCACCCCATATGCATGTCTGTTGCTGTCTGGTTGGCTGATGGTGTTGATTGTATCTGTGCTTGCACCCGTGTCTGCTCAGCTCTTGGATTCGTAAGTGAGTTCGATGCCACCGCTGATTGTGGTTGATACTGAGCAGAGGGTGAACTAGTAGCATTGGTTGTTATGGTCCTTCTGTTGCATAGGTTGGTTGCCGACGTTAACATGTTTATACATTCCAGGTGGTTGCAGATATGAAGCTCCACACTCCAGCTGGGGAGGGAAATGTGATGTGGATCAGCGGAGGAGTAGACAAAAGACTGTTAGGGATAGTGGCAACGATGTTAGGGATCGGGGGAATGCGAAACCTCGTTCTTGTAATGTCTGGAAGCAGAAGTGGCAGCCTGTCGCCAATTTCAGTCATGGTCGAGGAGTTCACTCCTAATCTGAGCTGGCGATGATATGGTTGTGAACTGCTTATGTTACGGGAGGGGCTTTGCTCAGCATCAGCATCAGTATCACTTGATCTCAGTATTGCTATTTTTCGTATACAATCACAGCCGGACGGTCTATTACTGGCAAACAGCGTTGCAGAGGAGGGTACAATGGTGTGCAGTCAAGGTTTGGGGAGGTATATTTCGGGCAACATCAAGGCTTTCTAATTGTCATCTACGAGCACATCGAGCCTATCCTACTACATAGTACTGTGGCAAACAGCGTTTTAGAGGAAGCTACTGTGGTGTGCATTCATTATATACGCAAAGGAGGTACACAGGATTCCTGGGGTCATATTAGCTGGTGTAGACCTGTGAACTACTGATTAAGTACTGTGATGAAGTACTGATTAGTGTGGAGTTGCGATAAACGACGATGAGGTTGGGACTGATTAACCCCAGTGTGTCGAATCGACTCAATTTCAGTCTTGCAGCACACATTTTGGGCCATCTTTTTTTTGTCCTGCCGATTCTGGAGTTGGGACTTCTGAGCAGACTTTGCCGTGATCTTTTCCCGCATGCTCAACTTTGCAGAAGAAATAGGTTTATGAATTGTCCTATGCAACATACCCAGATCAAAGATATTCCAAAAAGCTCTTGGCCCACGGTGGTTCTCTCTCTGGTGAGACTTTATCTGGTAACTAAAACGCCAGCATCTATATTTACTCTCGGGCCCCGTGCTCCCCTTGCTTAAACCTGTCCACCATTCTCCTCCCGGGCGTGGGCAGTCGGTAGGCCGCTTGCAACCTTTCTCCTCCCCGGGCATGGGCAGTCCCGGTATTGGTAGTCGGCAGTAAGCGATGCGGAATGGGGTCCGGCATTGGCGGGCCTGCGTCTCAATCTCCGACGAAATAATGATTCGCGCGTGTAACATCCTCTGTGTCCCGTGTCCTGCCCATAGCGACTTAATGCGCACTCTCGTTGAGTAGGCACACAGGAGAGACATATGATATTATATCTTCCTCAATCCGATTGGCATTCCAGGGTATTCTTTACCGTGCCCCCCCTCTCGCAACCGTGCGTGGGTCTTACAACCCGGCGCGGTTTCAACTTTTCAGATGATGTGGCGAGGAGGGTTGGGGGGAGGAGATGAGCGGGGAGCTATGGCATTATCAATCCAGAGAGCACCCAGACAGCCAGTCCGAGACTGGTGACCATTCTGGATTAAATAAATTTGAGGCCAGATACAGCTTGCTCTTTCAACCCGGGACAAGTTGTATGCCAGCGTTTCAACCCCGGACAAGGTGTGTGGCGGGCACACACGCGGGGAGCCAATAGTTGAGTCTTCTCACGACAATCCACATGTGCCTGTCGTAAACGGAGGGAGGCCAGGATGCGTTTTTTCGCTTGAAGCGGGTGACCTCGCTTGTGTTTTGTTGAAGTCTCAATAAGGCTGATTTTGATATGTAATTTGAATCCGGTGTGGATTGAAGGCCGTAGGTGACCTCTGTTTTGTTAAAGCCTCAATGAGACTGATTTCGATATGTGATGTGAATCTGGTGTGGATTGAAGGCCGTAGGGCCTGGTTTTTAGTCTATGAGGCTCTCACCGGGCTGGGCCAGGCTCATAGATTGCATGCTGAGAATTGCAAGCAGGGCAGACCGGGGTACTCACGGCCCTAAGACAACTCAGCTCAAGAACGGGAGCTCATCCTCGCCTTATGCACAAGTCGCCTTGCAAAGGCGATTACATAAAGGTTGAACGCGATAGCCAGGGCTATCATCCCATACCAAGAACATCAATTTTGAGCCAACCTTCTTAATACTACAAACCTTAAAGATAGGGATTCAATTATTGGCAAAATTTATTAGCGTCTGATAAGAAGAGTATCAAGAGTTATGCTTGATAAAGTCATTAGCAATCACCCAACTCATCCTAGTTCAGACCAAGGGGACAACAAAATATAACAAGTAAGGAATTATCTTTTTAAAAATGTTTAATAAGGATTTATTCTATATATTTAAAAAATTTAATATTCTTAAATGTATTCAAAAGTCAACCGTGGGTTTGGGTTTGAGCGGTCATGGGCGTTAGAAGACGATCCGAGTCGTGAAAGGGAAGGCGTGAGGCCATCATGACAGGCTGTTGCGATTTATAACAGCGCCACTGCTGGAAGCATGAAGGTTCAGAGGCCAATAGGACAAATCCACAAGCCAGCCAGCGCCAGGGGGTAACGCTGGCGCGAGGATGTGCAAGAGAAGCGGAGCCAAGCTAATCCAAGCGAAGGGAAGCAGCAACGGGAACAATTACACAGGGGAGGCGGATGGGCAAAGGATTGCCCGAGGAGGAAAGAATCCGCAAGTGAACTCTAGCCGTCGCACGTATCTATCCCGATCCACCACAGTTTCGTTTCCTGGCTGCTCGCGCTCGCCGGTTCCAGTCAGCTGACCGCCCTCCGGCTGGCTCCCCGACCCACAGAATTGCCTCAATCCTTCACTTATTGCCTACAGCACAATTGGGCTGGATCTTGAATACGGCAGTTGGCCTGGCGCGCATTTCCTGCCTGGTTGCCGCAAGTGGAATTGGCGAAATTGCGCTTCCTCCTGGTACATTTCCTCTTAGCACTGTGGATTCGGAATCCGCCTCACGCGTGCTCTTCTTGTTTGCATCATTCATGCTAGCCCGATTTTGGCTCTTCTTGCCGAAGGCTGTTTGCAGCTCAGGTGTGTTGACGTTTTTGATTCGTCTTTGCTTGCTCTTGGCATGTGAATTGTGGAAAAGGTTCCGTTGGCGTGTTGAGTGTGGTACTGAAAGAGAAGTGTGTGTCGAGCAGAAAGGGCAGCAAAATGTGGGGACGCTCGTCCAGGAATCGTTCAACTTCTCCTGATCCCCCTGTCCGCCGTCATTTCGGTACGTGCTGTGCTGTGGTTTTTGCAAGCAACCGTATATGGCAGGTCCGCGTGAAGCAGTTTTGTTGCAGCCTGTCTCAGCTGATGATGCATATGTTGGCAATACACTGAGATTTACCTTTCTGCTTATGTAGTTGGGTCGCGATTCTCAAGAGTGGATTGGGCTGACACGAGCCATGATGACGACATTGAGTCAGAGTACTTAACCAGTGAAGAGAGGGAACGCATCCTGCTGTGGGATGATTCTGCGGCCCAAGAGGCTCTGTCCTTGGCACAGGCGAGACAACAGGCAATAGACAGCGGTCTTCCTGTGCATGCCTCTGAACCTGAAGCTGGTTTGTACCATGCGCACATTGACTGGGAGCGGCGAGAGTCATGGGAGGTACCGGACACAGCTGGGGCCCTACAAGCTGAGACCGATGGAGACCAGTATACCCGCTACGGGAACGTTAGACAGGATCTAAAATATTGGCCCAAGCCTCCTAGTAGCGTTGGAGGCTGGGCAGAATGCTCTGCAGAATCTCAAGTCTTGCCAGGTGGGCCACTAGCAATCCTAATGCTTCTGAGAACCACTGAATTGAATGCTACAATTACAATCTACCCACCCATCACCATGCGCATGCCTACCCTGTTGCTGTCCAGTTTGCTTGGATGCTTGTCTCTAATTTTGCACAACTGTGTCTGCTCAGCTCTGCTCATGATCAACTGAGTGAAAAGCTTTCCAGTCTTTTGCCACCGCTGACTCCGGTTGTTATGGTCCAGATACAGCAGTAGCATTGCTTGTTATAGTCCTGAAAAGTTTTGTTGGTTAACGACATGGTACCCTTCTGTACAATTCAGGTGGTTCCAAACATTGTTTGGAACATAATGCAGCTTGTCAAGATGATCGGATCTAGAGGGGGAGGAGGAACTGCTATAAAGCAGCGGAGGAGTGGGCAAAGGAAACCCGGGTCAAGTAACGCCTGGAAGCGGCGCTAGCAGTGGCAGCCTGTGGCCTAGTACCAGTGGAGGATCCGGACTTCTGGATATCCCCATTGGGATATCCCAATCACTTCTCATCTGGGCTGGCAGTGATATACACAGAAGTATACCGAGCATCACTAGGTCCTATCGCCTGTCTAGCTTAGCTGCAGCAGAGCTGTCCCTGCTTGACGGGCAAAAAGCGTGTGGTTGGACTCCGCACGATGCCAGGAATTGTGGTGGATGTCAATGTGCCAAACTAGCTGGCTGCTACTAGCGAGCCGAACTCATGTCGTATTGAATTATCTCTTGTTTGCGTTGAAGTTGAATTAAATCTCCCATCCAGTCCGCTTGTGAGGCAGAAACCTTCTCGCTGGAAGGGTAGAAAGGGACAAAATGCGTTAGTCTCCTGGCAATGCGCGTGTGTCTCGGACGGCAGGGGAATCGTTGACCGCATCACTCTATCTTGCTCCCGCGATCTCACACCCTCCACGCTGCCTGCCTGGAAGGAAGTGCCAAACAAAGCCCGAGAAATGATGAATTCGGAGAAACACTTCAATTGGCCCAGGCTCTTGCCTCCTACGTGACTCGGCTCATGTTTCGAGCGATTTTAGTTTCCATCATCGATTTGCATGCTTTACATTTGCTACTGTGCAGTACTTATAGCTGTGCTTGCATTGCTGCAGCTCTAAATTCGCCACGCCCACGTGGAAGTGGAAATTGGCAAGCGTGGAAGAAATGGACTCCAAATCACATTTTCTTTCCTTCAGTGAAAGACTTGCTGACATGCTTTTCAAAGCAGCGTTGAAGAGAAGGGAGGAAGTGTCAACAGTCTCAACTTCAAAGTAGATATCCCAATTCCACACCTATGAAGGAACATTTCTTAGAACAAACTGTGAAACATATCAAGCTGAAAACCGAGAGAGCTCTCAAGGTTTGGAGCAATTGCTTGCAAGCTAGTAAGCTTCCTTCCTGCTGCGAGCGACACTCAAGACTACACCTACAATTGCAGACACTCCCAAAACAATCCCCGTCATAAGGAGAGGCCTTCCGATCACCCCCTTCTCCTCACCACCTGCTGCTGCATCACCTTCCTCGGCAGCCTTGTCCGCTGCAGAACTAAAATCGTCCTTGGGCAGTCTGTTTTTGTTGCGAGCAACATCTTCTGCGGCCCTGGCCTTGGTCTTCTGTGCCCCCCCACTCACTGCTCTGTTGTCCTGCTCTTGCTCTCTCCTGCCCTTCTCCACGCCGGAGTCGAAGTCATCTTTGACTCTCTCCCCCGCCTTCTGTGCCCTTCCTCCCATTTCCTTAAGATTCTCCTTCCAATCCCTTGCCGTGCCCGCCAGGTTGTCCTTGGCTTCCCCAGCTTTGACAGCCAGTTTGTCCCCAGCGTCTTGAGCCCTTCCCTTCGCCTCTCCTGCCTTGCCAGCCAGGTTTCCTCCGGCGCTTTTCGCCTTGGCAGCCGCATTGTCCCCCAGTTCATCCGCCCTACCCTGGGCTTCGCCTCCTTTATTCGCCAGGTTCTGGCCCACTTTCTCCGTCTTCTCTGCCAGCCTATCTCCCGCTTGCTCCACCCTGCCTGTCGCGTCTCCTGCCGCCTCCGCTGCCTGCTCGCCTCCTCTGTTCACCACTTCCGCCCAAGTTGGCTTCTCTCCATTCTCATCTGCTCTACTCCCAATTTGCTGCCAGCAGATCAGAACAGAAAACCTTGTCAGACAGACATCCGCATTGTGCTCGTTACATTGCACAGCAGTCGCTAAGAGTCGGAAAGATTTTTCGGAAGAAGTGTACCTGTTTCAGCTGGGGATTTTCCATAGTGAAACAAAAGCTAATGTGAACCCCCGGGCACCTTCTGAGAAGGCTGTCTCTCCTTCCCAGAGGGAAAGCAAGTAAGGACGAACAAATCCGAAGCAACGAAACAGAGTTGCCAGATCACAATGGGTCGGTCGTGAGTGTTGCAAACACACGAGAAGTAGGCAATGGCAACTTTCTCAACTGACAACCGATTTATGCGAGAGAGGCTCATCCACAACAGCGATAAACCAGGGCCGAACTCCTGCGAGTCCTGGCCAACGGCCAGCCTCCATGAGTCAAATTGAGAGGACAAGTGTCCACCTCGTACAACCAGGGCGCCAGCTCTGCATGTCAGCCACGTGCCTGTGACTAAAGGCCGCCACCTTCGTGTACTGTTCCCTTGGGCGCTAGGATGGACAGCAGAAATCATACTCCGAGACTATACTGCGTTCGATTCGGGCAATCGGTGAGAAGGATTATTGCAATTTGGGAGTGTGAAGGAGACGGGAAGAAGCTGGTGGATCAGTTTTCAAAGGCCAGAAACTTGTCACGACTGCCTCAGCACGTCTGTGGAAGCCAACAGGTATTGTCGGGCAAACGTTTTGGCTCTTTGAGCCTGTCGGATGACTGCCTCATCGAGAACATCTGGGAGGGGCTTCTTCCAGGGCATCTCTTCCACGCCGGGCATGGGCACCGAGGCCCCGATTCTGGCATGCTCCATCTTGGCCAACCACGACTTCATGCTGGATATCTTGAACTGGCCTTTGGAGCACATATCGTGTTTGACACTGAGGATACCACGGTAGTGGTGGAAGGCTGCCACCTTGGGGTTCAGGTGGACTCCTCCCGTCTCAGGGTGCAGCACTCTGTGAATCCCGGCATTCAGGGTCTTCCTAGGGTTCGCAGCATACTTCCGTCTCCCGTGCGCACCCAGGCAGATGAACTCCTGGTCCACCGGGTGCCAGCACTCGGGCCTGGCCCTCCTCATCACAGCCTTCTCGATCTCCCAGTGCTCTTCCTTGAGAGACCTAATGCCGCTGTCCGAGTCCTGCGACCTATTCACATCCGCCTCCTTCATGGCACAGAGCTCGGTCTTGTGCGGCATGGACCCGAAAGTGACCCACGGCTTGTCCATATGCTCGGACAGGATGCTGCCCAGAGTGTGTGGAGGGTTGGGAAGCAGAAACTCGTCGAAGTCGAAATGCAAAACCCAGTTGGACATGGTTCTTGCTGCATTGAAGCAGTGGTTGATGGCCAGAACCTGATGGTGGTACCAAGCTTCATACCTCCCACCCTCCTGCACATCGATGACAGACAGAAAGCCGTCGGCTGCGTAGGGCTGGAAAACCCTCAGCAAGTCCGCATCCACCCCTCCAGCGTCATACATTACGAAGTGCACCTTCCCTTCGAACATGGCGAAATGGTAAGCCAGCCACTGTCTCACAACCCCGGCGCTCACATTCCCATATATTGGAGCGCTGCAAAAGGCATACTCGAACTGGAAAGGAGGCTGGAAAGCTGTAGGCAGGGGCAAAGCCTTCGGAGCCGCCTCCAGGGCCTCCACTCGGATGTAGTCTCCTTCCAGGGGCGAGAATGTGGAGACGTTGAGAAACAGCTTTCCTCCCAAGTCTCGATCAATGGCTCTGTCGAACTCGCAGTGCACAAACAAGGGCGAGTACGTGAGCCTGTAGGTCTCT
Source organism: Anthoceros angustus (assembly GCA_010909165.1). Taxonomy (NCBI): domain Eukaryota; kingdom Viridiplantae; phylum Streptophyta; class Anthocerotopsida; order Anthocerotales; family Anthocerotaceae; genus Anthoceros; species Anthoceros angustus. Next base: position 86,942 of record MU008224.1, read on the forward strand.
CCAAACCACACTTGCCTGTACCTCTGCACCTTCACTCGCAAGGTCGGGAGACTGCTCCCCGGATACTCCCACTCACACGCATCCACAGCGCTGCGGCTCATGTTCTGCATGATCCCGGGGGTGAGCCCCAGCACGGAAACGGTTGTGGGCGAGATTGGGTGCACGCTAAATCGGACAAACATGAAAGGCGCCAGTCCATGTTCCTGAAACTGCCTCGGCCCCACCCCCTCCTCCCTTTGCAGCTCTCTCCCTGCTACCTGCTGTTCCCCGTAAGCAGGGAACAGCAAATTCCTCCGCAACAGCAGCCCGCTCAGCCGGAGCTCCGCACCCACACTCCGGTTCCTCAGGCCCTGGGCAAGCTCGTCCCGAGACTTTGCGAGCTTGTCCAGAACCCGCACATACTGGAACTTGAGGTTCAGGTTGGCGCAGGTGAGCACAAAGCACGCGAGGATGAGGAGGAGAAGCACAAAACCGTTGGAGCAGGGACGGAGGGATGTGATGTGCGCTGTGAGACTTCTGGTGACCGAACTGGAGGGCCGCTGGCGGGCAGTGGATGGGAGAAGCCGCAGCTGCCGAGCTTGCGACATGGGCTCTGCTCTTCCTGCTGGTTCTTGATTCTGCCTCTCCTGGATCAATCTGCAGCCCACGGTAGCTCCCTTCCCTCCGTCCAGAGCCTCCCCCGTAGGTCAATTCAATGGCTTCGGGGACGTTTCGCACCAAGTTGCATTGCCTTCCAGGTTGAAGAAAGCAAACACCTCGTGGGATGTGCAGGAATTGGATCTGCTCTCCCTATCACGGCACACGCCCTGACAAGTACATGGTCAGAAGCCTGCTCATGGCAAGGACAGACGCTACAGCCACCAGGCTGCCATGACATTATTTACGATCTGCACTGATCCGCACTCGAAGTGCGTTGTATGTACATTCACCTATTATGTACAATACATGCCCAATACCTATTATGTATTGTAATGCAGCCCCATACAGGCGTCACTCTCAATAGGTGTCTCCTCTGCTTCCACGTCGACACCCAATGGCCATCAATGTTGGCTCGTGCAATGTGCGATTGGGACGTAGGGAAACGGGTTGCCTCGGGCACTCGGGACGTCACGAAGGAAGCGGGTTGGCTCGAGGATCGGCACTCGGGAGTCGGGACGAAGGGAAACGGAATGGAGGGAATGGAGGGAATGGAGGGAATGGAGGGAATGGAGGGAATGGAGGGAATGGAGGGAATGGAGGGAATGGAGGGAATGGAGGAATGGAGGAATGGAGGAATGGAGGGAATGGAGGAATGGAGGAATGGAGGGAATGGAGGGAATGGAGGAATGGAGGAATGGAGGAATGGAGGAATGGAGGAATGGAGGAATGGAGGAATGGAGGGAATGGAGGAATGGAGGAATGGAGGAATGGAGGGAATGGAGGGAATGGAGGGAATGGAGGGAATGGAGGGAATGGAGGGAATGGAGGGAAAAACAAAACCCCCGTGGAGGTCGCTTATGCTTACTTATTTGTTGGATGCCCTGCTGGGAAGAGAGATGAGATTTATGGGGAACAACCCTCATCAGGGCACCAGGCGAAGGAAGCTCATCTTGAAACTATTTACTACTCCAACAATTTTGTGCTCCGGTATATTAAAAATCTATTCTTGAAACTATTTACTACTCCAATAATTTTGTGCTCCGATATATTAAAAATCTATTTACCACCTGGGCCGAAGATGCCGCATCCCCTGCACTTGCCACCGTCCTGTACATTGTGTTCGCCATTCACCATCGCCCTGTGCAGGGCATTGGACACTCGTTGCCTGAAGAAAGCCATAGTACTAGAAAGGGGGAGACAAACCCCATTTTTGCCAGAGTGGTAAGCCTTGGCACAAGCTTCGATGAAGCTGAAGAAATCCTTGCCCATGGCCCCGTGAGTCTCGATGGCAAAAGGGATGTGAAGAAATCCTTGCCCATGACCCCGTGAGTCTCGATGGCAAAAGGGATGAAGGCGTAGCCATCCTGCATGGCAAAGAATTTGTGGATCTTCATTGTCACGCGTCCCTCTAGTACCCACCCTGGAGGATTAAGCATAACATGCTCACAGACATTGTCCCAAGTAGGGTTTATTACAACCACATCAGCAACAGAAACTTGGTCCTCCCAAGTCAAAAACAGTTAAGCCCTAAGAGAAATACCGTTGAGCAGAGTATATGGGCACTCTCTATAGGGGAGGAACCCGTTCTCCTTAGCCATCAAGAACATGATATTGCAAATGGCGTCATGAATAGCAATGCACTGCTCGCCAATGGGACGGCGAGCCAGGTGGGTCCTAGTGTCGTCAAGAGGGGCTCCACAACTGCATGTTGAGAGAGAGTAGGCCATAGGTTGGACCACACCCAGATAGAACCTCATCGCAGTAGAAAAAGTTGCTGGTGCGATGCGGAAAACTTCGATACAAGGTCGGGCCAGAAGCCAGAAACCTGTTCCATCTCCGACCAAGAGCGGAGGCGAGCTCGAGTACGCCTAGGGCCTAGCATTTTTTTTTGGGTGCGCAAATGCACAGTAACACCGTCTATGTAGAAAGGGGTTTCTCCTGAAACCCCTTTTTGCACTTGAAAAAATCCGCACTATAATCAGCCTTTTTGGTATTTCTCTGCAAACATGTCACCCGCAACCTTTTGAATAATTGTTTTGATACACGTTATTTGAGATTGTAGATTGCAAGTCGTGGCAAAAACCTAAAGTCTCATTCTTGTTCGGCTTTTCTTTCAAATGGACCACGAGTCGTGCGCAAACTTATGCGCACTTATATCTAAGATATCCAACACGGCAATCATTGCGGTGTTGAACATCTCTAAATGTGTAGAGTTTTTAGGGCTTCTTTAGTAATTCATGAAACAAGTTTGCGCACCAACCTTTCATTCATAACAATCAATCCTAAGACTATACTCTCGCTCTGGGAATTTTACAGGACTTTGTTTCTTAGACATTGGGACAATAATATCTTCGTTGACCTGATGCTCTTGATCCACGTGCAGTACGAGAATGAGAATGGCATGGTCTGCCCACGCTAAACGTCTCAAGATTCAAAAGATGCAAAAGGTTCTCACTACTAGTTCAAAGTTTTAGCCACTAGAAAAAAGATGAGGGCTAAGTAAAGATAAGTTTGGATACGTTTGGCTTTGGCGAAGCCCAAGGCGGAGACCCGACGGATCTTCCTCTTACTAGTACATATCCACATTAGGAAGATGCACAAAAAAGGTTGAAAACGTCGAAAGGAACCCTTTAAAACAAAAAATATATCAAAAGCAATTCCTAAAAATTCAAAAAAATATCAAAATTTTAGGGCAAGTGCGGGCACTTGCCTCAAAAAATTAGACTTTTTTGGGATTTTTTTGAGGTCTTTTAGATTTTTTGCTCTTTTTTTCTTTGGATGAACCGTCTGGGAATGCACTAGGAGGCATAAACCATATAGGTTTATGCTCTTAGCCCTTCTTGACCTTGCGTGCGCGCACCTTGGCCTCCTTGCCCCTTGGTGTGCGCACAAGTGCGCGCACCTGGGCCTCCTTGCCCCCTATGCGTGCACCTGGGCCTCCTTGCCCCCGGTGCGCGCACAAGTGCGTGCACCTGGGCCTCCTTGCCCCTGTCGTGCACAGGCCTCCTTGCCCCTGCGTGCACTGGGCCTCCTTGCCCCTTGGTGTGCGCACAAGTGCGCACTGGGCCCCTGCCCCAGTGCGCGCACAAGTGCGTGCACTGGGCCTCCTGCCCCAGTGCGGCGCACTTGCGCCTTGGCACAGTGCACTTGTTCACCCAGCTAGGCCCCCCTGGCATGATTGATGATAAGCCGGTACTAGATCACCGCCGAAAGAGACGGAAACACCGTAAAGGATAAAAAGGGGATAGGGTGTTCTTCGTCGCAATAGGGCATAGGATAGATATATGAGAGCGGTCTAGGTGAACCTCCGCCGATGTCTACTACTTGTTATTTTGTCGAGAGTTCCGACAGATCCTCAGACCTCCAAAAGGACATGTTCCCCATTAGAAGATCATTTTTCGCGCTCTTTTTGCACAGTGCATGCACAAGTTTGCGCATAGCGTTGTTTAGACGTGCACTTATGCGTGCCTAGGCCCCCTTAGTATACAAAAACATACAAAACCATACAAAATGCAGAAACTACGGACATGACGAAATTATGGAACAATGAGGTCACTGACCCTTCATCACACCGACTAAATCGCCATGAACCTAAGTACAAGGCGCCAGCGCGGTATAAATGACTCGACCGGAAGTGGTGCCGGAGCCGAGAATGCCCGAAATCGAAGGATGAACACCTACAAAAACCAATAAAAACCAAACCAACTTTGTTTTCCGGCGAAATAGGGTTGGGATTTTTTCCAAAACCCCTTTTGACAGGAGAAACCCCTTTCTACACAGACGCTGTTCAATTACTCTATCTTCAAGAGGCTATAAATGTGGTAATATATAATTTTCTTGTCGAGTAAATATTTGGAAGATTAAAAAATTTGATTCTCAATATAGTAGTTGAGTGACTGTCCATGTTTTAATATGTGAAGGTCCCCCATTCCACTTTGTAGACTAAAGCTATTTCTTTTCATGAAGTTTTAGTTGCAGATTTAGTGGGGCTATATTAACAATGTATTCAATGTGTCTAGTTTGAAGACTAAAGCTTTTCTTTTTCATGAAGTTTGTGAATTGGAGATGTTTGTTTTCGTAAACTTATTACGAAGTTTAACTTGGAGAGAGGTGGATTGTTATTCTTGGACAAAACCTTGGTGGCTAGTAGTGATGGAAGTGGGTCGATATTTTAAGCCCATCAAAGAAGGGGATGGAGGTTGTGTGTTGTGGCATAGCGTAGCAGGTATGGACACTGTGTTATAGTGCGGAGATGTTGAATTGTTGCATTGTGTGGATTGTGAAGTTTGCTAGACCCTACCAGGCTTTTAAATAAAATTCTTCTTCTTCTTCTATGACCTGGCCAGCTTGACCCTACCAGGCTTCACGATGTGTGATGGGGGATAGGAGTTGCTGCACAGCATGGACAACCAAGATGGCAAGATATACATACAGTCATCAGCCGCAATATATTTGCTATATTATATTTATCACAATATATTTATAATAATATATATGCCATAATATATTTTACTACAAAATATTTAACGTAATACATTTTGCTGGAGTATATATGTCACAATATCTTAGCCCAAGTATATGGAGCCACAATTCATTCACATGACTGTCACAGTTACAGCCATAGCCACCATATAATCCACATCACAATCTACAATCCACACCAAGATCGACAATCCATAAAGGTGGAAGGCGGGTAATTAATATGGGGTGTGGGCAGTGCTTTGTTGGTATTGTTGTGGAAAGTCCTACTTACACCTCTCAACGAACTCCACCATCAAATTCCTACTTACACCTCTCAACGAACTCCACCATCAAATCCACTCAACCCTTATCACAATACTGCTCTTGGTTAGCAACAGTGCCAATAGAATGGCTCACAAATTCGGTATTAAGATTTCGAATGAAAATAAACACATCAACATGAAGTGAAAGCAAGCACCCACAACACGCTCCGCCTCACAAGCTTTGAAACCATTTCTTTGTACACCATCCTCCATCATTGCTCTGCAACCTTTCTACTATGTCAATCTTATCTGTATCTTACAATGCCCTTATCATAGAAGAAGAAGAAGAATTTTATTTAAAAGCATGGTGGGGTCAAGCTGGCCAGGTCATAGAAGAAGAGGAATTTTATTGAAGTCCACTAAGGACGGAATTCCGTCATGGGACTTGGTACTTAACAACTTGTACCATGGTGTGCCTAAGCTACTTGCACCAAGGGCATCCACTCCCTTTAGGCACCCCTTAAGTACCGATCTAACCTCAGGATGCTTAATCACGGAGTTCTTATAAAAGTGTGTTTATTTGGCCTAAGCCATTTGGACATGTCTATCTCGGTTGTGAGACGAGGGACACCTTTTGACTGCCGTATGTTTATCTACTGCCTGTCACAAAATAAGATACCTAATTTTTCAATAGTTATAAAATAAGAAACCAAAGAGATTTTTTATTAATTTTAAAATAAGAGACCTAAGAGATTTTTCATTCTTTTTATTGAGAGGTTCGGAATGATGCCCGTGCAAGATACAAACTTGTTTGTGCATTGTCGAGTCATATGAGAAATTGCGTTTACTTATTTAACAAGAAATTGAGTTTACTTATTTAACAATGTCCGGCCGAGTCATTCGGAATGACTGAGGGTTAAGAATGACGCATGCCGGGCTTAACTTCATGAAATCCCAAGGGCAATGAAGAAGAAAGAAGAAGAATTTTATTTGAGTCCACTAAGGACGGATTTCCGTCATGGGACTTGGTACTTAACAACTTGTACCATGGTGTGCCTAAGCTACTTGCACCAATGGCAATTGAAACAGGGGAAAAAGAACTTTTAAGCAAAATTCCCAGGAAATCCTCACACGATGTGCCTTACACAGGTTCCAACTTCCAATAAACAGGTAGATGGGCCTTACAACAGACAGGCATGTCAGTGCTTTTCAGTCCTCATTCCGCTAAAAGTTATCCAGTTCAGGATCTTAATTAAGTTACAAGAACGCCCTGAAGCTCTAAGCTCAGGACTTCGAAGTACATACATGTACATATGTAGTGTGCACCAGACTCCAGACTCTGGAGTCTGGAGCACCTGGCTCTGACTAGTACAACAGTACAACAGGGGACTGTGCAATACGATTGTACAGTGGCTAGTAGATCTTTGTCTCTTGCACAAACAGTCTGTAACTAGTCCTGGACACTCCTGGAATCGAAGAGACAACTTGGAAGAAACAAAAGTTCGTGATTCTGTTACTTGCATGGTACCGTACGTCCTCCAAAGCGCACCACAAGACTACAACATTAATCGTGAGCATTACAAATCTAGCAAACGAGAATGAGCAATTGCTCCTATCAAGAGAACATACAACATCAATGAAGCACACTGGTCCGACTAGGATGACGGTTCTGCTCCAGGGCTGGGAGAAGAGAGTTGTACAACAGGGCCGCGAAGATATCAAGAGGTCCTGGCAGACAGTAGTGGAGGCAATCAACTCCACCGACGTGAGCGTCAGGACGCTTGTTCACAATGGCGGCTAAGTCGATGAACGTGTGGCCAAAAGTTTCCACTATGGTCCTCGCCAGCTCATTCTGTTCTGCAAACTTTCCCCAGTTGTGGGGCATGGTCTCCGTAGGCAGGGGTTCAGAGATGGGTCCATCATACATGGAGCAATTCGGGTGCCCTGCAGGACGAAGAGTAATCACAGTGACCAAACGACCAAGCATAAAAGTCAGATGTCTACAAGGGAGGCTTACTTCTCCTGCATGAGTGGAATGCACATATATATCAGACCCAGCCCTCACCCACCATGAGGGTGCTCCGGTAGAAAACCATCGTAGAAGGATATCTTGCTCGGATGATGTGAAGCGTGTTGATAAGGTGCTCTGTGTAATTGCCGTTGTTTTCGTAATGGGCTCCTCTGTTCAGAACAAGGATGGAGACTTCCCACTCTTGCATGAAGGAAATCCACGGGAACTCTTGAAATCCAGAGGAGTTCCGCATGCACTTTTCCCACTTTTGCGTGAGAGAGAGCCTGTCATTGCGCACAAAGCCAATATGGAAGCCGTCTTCCCCGACAATGTCCTGGCAAACCTTGAAGTGGAGGCTAAAGGACTTCCAATTGTTGAGGGGCAGCCGCATCCCTCTTGTGTTCCTCAACAAGTAGTTGAGCATTACAACAGACAGGCATGTCAGTGCTTTTCAGTCCTCATTCCGCTAAAAGTTATCCAGTTCAGGATCTTAATTGTTACAAGAACGCCCTGAAGCTCTAAGCTCAGGACTTCCACATACATGTACATATGTAGTGTGCACCAGACTCCAGACTCTGGAGTCTGGAGCACCTAACTCTGACTAGTACAACAGTACAACAGGGGACTGTGCAATACGATTGTACAGTGGCTAGTAGATCTTTGTCTCTTGCACAAACAGTCTGTAACTAGTCCTGGACACTCCTGGAATCGAAGAGACAACTTGGAAGAAACAAAAGTTCGTGATTCTGTTACTTGCATGGTACCGTACGTCCTCCAAAGCGCACCACAAGACTACAACATTAATCGTGAGCATTACAAATCTAGCAAACGAGAATGAGCAATTGCTCCTATCAAGAGAACATACAACATCAATGAAGCACACTGGTCCGACTAGGATGACGGTTCTGCTCCAGGGCTGGGAGAAGAGAGTTGTACAACAGGGCCGCGAAGATATCAAGAGGTCCTGGCAGACAGTAGTGGAGGCAATCAACTCCACCGACGTGAGCGTCAGGACGCTTGTTCACAATGGCGGCTAAGTCGATGAACGTGTGGCCAAAAGTTTCCACTATGGTCCTCGCCAGCTCATTCTGTTCTGCAAACTTTCCCCAGTTGTGGGGCATGGTCTCCGTAGGCAGGGGTTCAGAGATGGGTCCATCATACATGGAGCAATTCGGGTGCCCTGCAGGACGAAGAGTAATCACAGTGACCAAACGACCAAGCATAAAAGTCAGATGTCTACAAGGGAGGCTTACTTCTCCTGCATGAGTGGAATGCACATATATATCAGACCCGGCCCTCACCCACCATGAGGGGTGCTCCGGTAGAAAACCATCGTAGAAGGATATCTTGCTCGGATGATGTGAAGCGTGTTGATAAGGTGCTCTGTGTAATTGCCGTTGTTTTCGTAATGGGCTCCTCTGTTCAGAACAAGGATGGAGACTTCCCACTCTTGCATGAAGGAAATCCACGGGAACTCTTGAAATCCAGAGGAGTTCCGCATGCACTTTTCCCACTTTTGCGTGAGAGAGAGCCTGTCATTGCGCACAAAGCCAATATGGAAGCCGTCTTCCCCGACAATGTCCTGGCAAACCTTGAAGTGGAGGCTAAAGGACTTCCAATTGTTGAGGGGCAGCCGCATCCCTCTTGTGTTCCTCAACAAGTAGTTGAGCATTACGTAGAAAAGTTGCTGGTTCAGAGAGTCGCCCACGATCAAAATATTCCTGTTCGCTCCAACAAGCCTGAGACAAACGAAAGCAGACAATTGGTCACCGTTTCAAATGCTTGAGCAGCAGCAACAGACCTGAACCAACGTTGAGAAAGCAAACTAGGCTTAATTTTCACATGATCGCGTGCACAATGTACCTGCAAAAATCATCTCGATCGAAGGGCAACAACGGGCAGATCTCGTTTGTCTGCCACACCCATCTAAGATCCATTCTCACCTGCATTGGCGGCCATGACACAGAAACAGATTCAACGTGGGCGAGCCGTAGCTAGGTAGGAAAATAACAATCCGGACAGTACCATACAACTCTGACGCTCCACCCATCACGTTCAGCAATTATCACGTTAAGTACGACGCGATATGCAGGCTATTACATTCCAATGGCTCCCGTTGGCAGCAGCGCGGTTGGCGTCCTCACCCGTAACACCTCCAGGGATGGCATTGCGCCATCTCCGGTCACATTGCTCGTACGAGCCTCCCACAATGTTGGGTGGAATCCAGCGGGGCGTGTCGCTGTACACCCATCGTCCCGACTCGCTGCATCCACAACCCAAAATCCCACCATCCTCTTCAACACATAGCACGATTCCGCAACAAGCACCCAGCGCTGCTACAACCCATTCATTCCTATGGCTGCGACAACAGACCTGAAGCATTTCACCCTCTGCTTGTACTCCGTCGCCGCCCTCCCCCGGAGCGCTGTTCCTTGGACGAGCAGACTGTCGGAAAAACTGAACGAGATGGGTCCGGCGATGTACCGCTCTGCTCCAGATACGATGTCGCCCCGATGCAAGACCTCAATGCCAAGAATCAGGAGCATGCCTGTGAAGACAGCTGCGCACGTCACCTTCGTTTTGCCGCAGACATGGCCTCTTGCCCCTTTCATCGTCACCACGGCGCCGCGCTCCCTGAGGCTGTCCCACTCCGGAATCACGCCTGGACACGACTCACCACCACAATTTCATGCCACCCGACGCATTCTCGTCGCCCTCGATGCCTGCAAGCTGTGCGACAGCGTGAACGATGAGCGAGATTGGATCCATTCCGAATCCGCATTACGTCACCTCCACCGGCTGCCGGTCTTCCACCCGATTGTCCCTCGGGCTCATTTGCACATGAACTGCATCTCCGAATTCCTCACACCTTCCCCGCGATCTTCATATATATGGACTCCCCTCTCCCTCCTGCTGCCCTCCCCTCCGCCTCCTCCCCTCACCCATCCTTTTCTTCAGGGTTTGACCTTCCACGTGTTCCTAGTTGGTGTTTATAAAGTCCTCATACAAACTTTTCATAGTTTATGTTATTATTTTATTATATATTTTGTTTAAGTTCATAGAGAAATTAGAAGAAAAAAGAACATTCCAACTTGTGGAGCTTTAAATATTTCATAAGAGTCCTTTAAAAATAAATTGTACTTCTTTGAACAATAATTGTACTTCTCAAACCCTTGCTTTGCCAAAGGCACTTCCTAGCATCATTTTCTCTCAATGAAAACTTTACCCAACTTTGGTTTGCACTTCCCAAACCCTTGTGTTACCAAGGGCTATAGTGGAGCGATTTCATAAACTCAGCACTCGAGCGATTTCATAAACTCAACTTTCACGTTACGAACCAAAAAGTATTCTTTTGAAAATTCTTGCACTTAGCCTTTCTTTTGAAAGTTCTTATGTTGAGGCTGGAGTGGAGCAATTTCATAAACTCAGCAAGTATTCTTTTGAAAATTTTTGCACTTAGCCTTTCTTTTGAAAGTTCTTGTGTTGAGGCTGGAGTGGAGCAATTTCATAAACTCAGCACTGCAGCGATTTCATAAACTCAACTTTCACGTTTAGAAACTTTTATGCAAAATAATAAGTTTGGACTAATCAATTGAATCATGTCTTCTATGTTTTCTTGTGTATTATATGTTTTTTTAAGTCCTAAATACATACATAAGAATACAAATTAGAAAGGTGCTAGATTAATAGGGAACTTCTCCACTGGAGAACCCCAACATGTTGTGCATTCTGGTTGATGTTGTATATTTAAGGCAAAGGCCGTTACACAAAGTAACGGCTTAGAATTAGCTGATCAAGCTTGAGTAAGTAATTCTAAGCTTAGAATGGATTAGCTTAGAATTACTTACTCAAGCTTGATCAGCTTGAGACCTCTTACTTTCAAAAGAATGATTGCTGCAAGACAAATTACTTATTAAGAAGCATACAATTAGAACGAGAAGCAGTAGATTAGCAATCTTAGTTAAGTCAGACAAAGATAATAGATATGCAATTAATGGATTTATAGCGCATACAGAAAAACAATTAGTTTCTGCCCTGGTTAGAGGACAAACTAGGGCAGAAAAATAGGTGGAAGAAAGGCAGAACCAAGGAGACAAACTCCAATACGATGGTTTTATGAGACAATGACAGTAGAAGGGTGCTGGTGAACATACCCTGATGGGAGTTGCTCAAGGGAGAACGCGGAACATGTAAACGTCTCATGCATTGAAAGTGAGCACATTACAGCGAAAGCCAAGGAAGAACGAGCAAAAACCTAATTGGGCAACATTGTCTGAAAATGCAGGTCGGAATTTGCTAGTAAACGAACTTGTTAACTTTGCGCTTATTAAAGAGGGTTTAAACACGCTTGAGGACAACAATGGTGGCTTTGAAATTGGAGGTTTGAATTCGCTGGAAACATGTGATGCTTACAATGGTGTCCACGCAACGCCACTTTGGATGCTCGGGTGTTCAGCCTGAGCATTTTGATTAGCGAAGACAATCTGACCACTGGTACCTATGCAATCGGGGATGTTTGAGTCGACAATAAAGGCGCTTAGTTAGTGCGGACACGGTTTTACAGAAGGATGCTTCTGCAAACTGGTCTCATACACTTGGAGGTGCCCAAAGCATCAACACAGACAATATCGTAAAGGAAGGTGCTCATGCAAGCTTGTTACCTACACACACGAACAAAAACGCATAGAAGATCGACTAGGGTGCAAGCATTCTAACGGTTGGAGAGAACACAAGTGGAAGCGTTCAGGCGGTTGGAGAGGCCACGGATGGAAGCACTCAAGCAACTAGTGAGGACCCAAGTGAAAGTGCTCAAGTGACTAGTAAGGATGCATGCAACGCCACTCAGGTGGTTGGTGAAGACACATGCAATGGTGCTCAGGCGGCTAGTGAAGACATATGCAACGGCGCTCAGATGACTGGTGAAGATGCATATACAGGCACTCAAGCGATATGATGAAGACACATATGTGCACACTGTGAGCAAAAATGCAGACTTTTGGGCAGTTTGTGAGGACGTAAATGCTCATGTGACTAGGAAAGGTGCAGGCGCTTGATGGAGATGCAAGCATCCAGGCAATAAACGGTAATGCCTAGGCAGTTGGCAATGGTATTTTAGAGACAGATACTTACACATACCTATTCCATACACTTTGTGATATCCATGGAGTTGACGAGCATGTCTTGAAGACGAGTGCTTGTAAAACCCCATTCTATACACCAGGAGATGCTCAGACAGTCAACAGAGTCACTTGGAGGGCTGGTGTTTTCACAAACGTGATCACAGACTCGTCTCATGTATCTGAAGGTGCCCAAAGATGAGGGAGGTATCGCTTTGAAGAAGGATGCCTACACAAACTCTCCATTCTGTTAGCAGACTTGAGCTAACCAGTGCCCATGTGAGGTTAGTGGTGACCAGAAAAGCGAGGCCAAGTTTCTCGCAAAATACTTGGCCAATTGTGTTTATCTTGGTACCATCCAATAGGGCTCATCAAGAGGAACATAATGTTACCAAACTTGTATTTTTTTTTAGTTGATCAGTTTTACGACGGAACGTGGGTCTTCAGTAATTTTGAGCTGGCTCATTGATGCTTTGAAATAGTGCGGTACCAAGTGCAACTTTGGCTGTCCAATAACCCGACCATGCTTTGGGCCTTGGTTGTACATTTTATTTATTTTAGATTATTCTTGTAAATTATGATATAATTATGGATAAAGGATTAGGATCAAAAAGACTAGGACTATGATTTTAAAGTTATTTTTATATATTTAAATTATATTGAAGTCCTTTTGTTTATTCCTCTAGGGAGGACCAAAATTTGGTTAAGTTACACAACATACATAATTTAATCGTAATATGTATATAAAATATGTAAAATAAAATTAATTAATTAATTTTAAATAGATATAGTAATTACTTGTAATATGTGGTATATAGTTAAAATATGTATAATAAATTTTTAAAATTATTTATTCATAGCATAAAATATCCACAAACAAACAAAGGGGATCAGGCTTGGAGCTCTTGTCTACGAGGTGCTCTAAAATATCTCTCCTTTTGTTATATACAAGCGGCAATCCTAAGGGACAATATTGGCAATCCTATGGGCCAATATTCCATCGGCAGCCATAGTCGTAGGAGTATAATGAGCATTGGGTGCCCTTTGAGGATAGATGTGCTCAGAGGATTGCATGACATTTTTCGTGCATGGTGAGGCTTAGCTTGTGCGATGCCACGCTTGGGCATTATCATTGTTTCCATTGTCTGCGATCGTCCTCTAACCACCAAAGATTGTCCTCCGCCTCGACCCACAGGCAAATAAAAAGGTCTACTCTTTTGCCCTACTGGCAAAGTTACAAGTGAAGCATTGATTTAGTCATGGGGATCTATAAATGATGCGAAAGCCGTGCTCTAGATACACTGTATTATATTAGTGGCTATGGTCGTGCAAGGACTAAATACAAGAAATTGGACTAATTGGCTATGGTCGTGCAAGGACTAAATACAAGAAATTGGACTAATCAGTGCTGACTGCATGCTTAGACCCAAAACACCATGTCCAACTTGAGATACTCTCGAATTCCAGAGTTTGGTTTCAAAAGGAAAAGGAGCCGTAGCATTTGTGTGCCACTATGCAGGCTTACTGTAAAGATTTATGAGAAAGAGGTCCGGCCTCGTTGCTGCCCGCTTCCACTTCGTTGTCTTTTCCAACAAATATGTTTGCAGGCTATTCATTTTTCTCCTCAGCTGCTCAGCTGAGGAGAAAAATGGATACAGGGCAACCACGATTTTTGGAAAGGAATCCCCGGAAATCCTGACAGGCTGACACGCCAGGCTTTTACAAGTTCGCCGAAATAGGCACGCCACATGCAAATCACCCTTGCAACCGACACCTATGTCGGCCCTTTTCAGTCCTCATCCGGCACTAAAATTTATCAAGTCGAGGATTCTTATTAAATAATAATAAGCTCCTGATCTTTGTAATCAAGAGTATTCTTTATCGATAGGATATAATCGTATAAGGTTGTATTTATGTGATGATAAAAATCATCATCGTTTGAAAAGGGTCTTACCCAAAACCCACCAGCCTACCCCCGACGGTCCAAGGTTAGCCTCTCAGGGAGATACTCTGCAGATAATAGACTCTAGAGCACCTGGCTCTGACTAGTACTTCAGTTCAAGAAGGGACTTTACAATGCGATTGTACATTGGTTAGTACACGTTGTCTCTTGCACACACAGGCTGGAGTCCTGGACGCGCCTGGAAGAGACTCCTTGAAAGACTAAGTCTGTTAGTTGCAAGGTACAGTTGGCACAACTACAATTTTGTGTTTTGAGAACTACAAATCAATGCCTACAAATGAGAATGAGCAATGGCTCCCTTCAAGAGAACACCTCAACCGATGAAGCACGGTAGTCCAACTAGTACCAAGGCTGACGGTTCAGCCTCAGGACTGGGAGAAGAGAGTTGTAAAAGAGATGCGCGAAGATATCAAAAGGCCCTGGCAGACAGTAGTGCAAGCAATCAACTCCACCTACGTGAGCGTCAGGACGCTTGTTCACAATGGCGGCGAAGTCGATGAACGTGTGCCCAAAGTTTTCCACGATGGTCCTCGCCAGCTCATTCTGGGGTGCAAACTTTGCCCAATTGTGGGTCATGGTCTCCGGAGGCAGGGGTTCAGTGAGGGGTGCATCGTAATTGGAGCAATTCGGGTGCCCTGCAGGACGAGCAGTCACAGTGAACCAACATAAAAGCCAAAGGTTTGGAAAGCAAAATTACCTGAACTGCAAAGCGGAAAGCAAACAGATTTGAGAGCCTCACTCACCATGAGGGGTGCTCCGGTAGAAAACCATTGTAGAAGGGTATCTTGCTTGGATGATGTGAAGCGTGTTGATAAGGTGCTCTGTGAAATTGCCGTTGTTTTCGTAATGGGCCCCTCTGTTCAGAACAAGAATGGAGACTTTCCACTCATCCATGAAGGAAATCCACGGGAACTCTTGAAATCCAGAGGAATTCCGCATGCACTTCTCCCACTTGTGCGTAAGAGAGAGCCTGTCATTGCGCACATAGCCAATATCGAAGCCGTCTTCCCCGACAACGTCCTGGCAGACCTTGAAGCGGAGGCTGAAGGCCTTCCAATTGTTAAGGGGCAGCTTCATCCCTGTTGTATTCTTCAACAAGTAGTTGAGCATTACGTAGAACAGTTCCTGGTTCAGAGAGTCGCCCACAATCAAAATATTCCTGTTCGCTCCCACGAGCCTGAGACCCATACGGAAGCAGATTATTCAGCACCGCCTCAAATGCTTGAGCAGCAGCAGCAGACCCAAACCAACGAAGAGGAAGAAAATCGGATTCCGCTTGAGGCAGAAATGACGGGGCGTGCACATGTACCTGCAAAAGTCCTCTCGATCGAAGGGCAACAACGGGCAGGTCTCGTTAGTCTGCCATACCCATCTTAGATCCATCCTCACCTGCATTTGCGGCCATGACACGGACACAGGTTCAACGTGGGTGAGCCGTAGTAGGTAGGAAAGAAGCAATCCTGACAGTATCATACATCCAGCTCTGACGCTCCCCCTATCACGTTCAGCAATTATTACGTTTGGTACGGCGCGATATGCAGGCAGGCTATTACATTCCAATGGCTCCCGTTGGCGGCAGCGCGGTTGGCGTCCTCACCCGTAACACCTCCAGGGGTGGCATTGAGCCATCTCTTGTCACATTGCTCATACGAGCCTCCCACAATGTTGGGAGGAATCCAGCGGGGCGTGTCGCTGTACACCCATCGTCCCGACTCGCTGCATCCACAACCCACAATCCCACCATCCTCGTCAACACACGGCACGATTCCGCAACAAGAGCCCACCGTCATTGCCACTGCCACTGCCAGCAGCTACAGCTGCTTCCGCATACCTGAAGCACTGCACTCGCTGCCTGTACTCCGTCGCCGCCCTCCCCCGGAGCGCTGTTCCTTTGACGATCGCGAGCAGGCTGTCCGCGGAGAAGCGGAACGGGATGGGTCCGCCGAGGTAGCGCTCTGCTCCGTATAGGATGACGCCCAGATGCAGCACCTCGATGCCTAGAATGACGAGCACGCCTGTGAAGACAGCTCCGCACATCACCTTCATCTCCCCGCAGACATGGTGGCCCTTGGCCCCTCTCATGGTAGCGACGGCCGCCCTGAGGCTACCTGGCGCTCCAGCCCGGGAATCGGCCCTGGACGCTCTCACCACCACATGTACGTTCTCATGCTACCCGACACATAATCGTCACCCTCGATGCCTTTGAGCTGTGCGACGGCGTGAACGTTGAAGCAGTGGGGGCGGGATATCGCTCCATTCGGAATCCTCATCACGTAACCTCGACAGGCTGCCGGTCTTCCAGCCGACTCTCTCCCTCGGGCACATACGTCGGTGCACTAACCACATTGACTGCTTCTCCGAATGCGTCCAGGCCCTCCACATGATATCCAGACACATATATAGACTTTCTCCCGTCAGCCTGTGTGGGGCGCCAAGGAAAGCCGCAACTCCTGGGCCAATCTCCAACCAGCGACGCCGACCGTACAAACTCCTTCTTCCCTGTTCATCATCTTGCCGGCATGGTAAACATTGGGGAAGCATCGAAGGGTGGCAGACAGCCAAGGCACGCGCAACTTGCAAGTACATATTTACGGCTCTTGACAGGCTGCAGTGCTTCATTGTCCGATTTGTGCCTGCCCCAGCTCCACCTGGCCGGCGCTGCCCCACAGCCTCTCTTCCTCATGGCACATGGCACTGGAGGCATTGAATTGTAAAAAGTTGTTTGTGCTTTCATAATGTCAGCTCTCAGGAATCGGGACCCGCAAGCGCGCCATTCCCGATGCCGATCCGCTCTACCGTTTATAACTTCTATTACGTGATCTATTACGTAAAACCTCGGGTTCGGAATCCGGCAGCATGCTCCCTGGACCATGGACCATGGACCCTGCGCGCCGCGATTATTGCAGCCATGCACAGGCCTGCTGGCCTGCTTCAGCGCAAAGTCAAATCTTTGTTTACCTGTATCTTTTAAACCTGTCATATCCGTTCTGTTGCAAGGGGCCAACATTTATCAGCCATCGTCGTCGATTTCAGACTTGGTCCCGGGGACCAAGTCTCCGCGTCTCGGCGGAGGCAACAGTCACGCGGATTGCAGCTTGGAAGACGAGACCCCGAGGATTACAAGGACAATGAGATGGAAGGAACTTTTGTCCGTGCCAAAGTCATGGCCTACAGCGCTCGGCAGCGCTTAAGGGTCGAGAGACATTTGTTAACACACGAACATAGTTGGAATTTTGTTCAATAATCCAACGTGTCAGCTACATAAGGCAAACAGGTGGAACTCAGTTTTGTGCCCGAATCCCCTCACCTCCCTATGGGCTCCAGTGTGGGCCAATATCAGTACCGCAGAACAGTCTGATTAGCATAATTCTACAGCAGGGAACTGGATTACGCCCACGTCCACAGTATGTTACATAAACATGAGTCCGAGTTCCAACAATTGCAAGCCTCCCAAATTAGATAATTGCATCAAGAAAGGCACTGCTTTGCAAGCTCATAAATAGCGTATCACCTCTATCCAAACCAGATTACAAGTTACTACGAGCGTCAGACACCTCCAATGTGTTAAGAAGGAACCGCTGATACTTCCGTTTCCATCTTCACTTCATCTAGCTCTTCTGTACACAAGGACACAAAGTAAGAAAAATTGCAGTAACAGAATGGGGAACCCATTTACCGTGAGGAAGATGGCCAACCTTGAGGAGCGTTAGCCTCCTCCTGCAGTTGTTGGACTGGTTCTGGTGCCTTGGCATCCGTCAAGGATGAGGGAGTGGCCATGAGCAACTTCTGTTCGGTGAGACATGAGGCCAATCAGATTCTGTCACCAGGTCTCTGGTGTAGGCAAGGGCCGACAAGTGGACGAAGAAAAGATGGACACAGGAGCATAAACACAAATGTTCACTTACAAGATATTGCTCATACTCTGCAGGCGGGCTGACAGCTGCAGATTGATCCACAGAAGCAGCCTCAGAGCCCAGCTTCGCTTTCTGCTCCTCAGCTCTTTTGGTCTGCAGCTTCAGTGCCCGAGCAGCCTTTCTCTCTTGCTTTCTGAGTTCTCTCAGCTTTTCAGCAGCAGCAACGTCTGCCAGCTTCCTCCTGACAACAAATGTAAACTAGCCCCAAGTATGTGAGGCCACATGCTTTGAAAAGCATGAGAAGCAGTGCAAACAAGCTGGAAACTTAAGATTTGACTGACATACTATGTCGTTAAGCTGGGGGAGAACAGGGACCTAGTAAGGTGTGAGTGGGCTGCCTGCGAAAACCCAGACTTGTAGCAGAAAAGCAAACCCCTCACGGGTTTGCTGTCAATTGTTGCTTCCAACGTGTAGCCATAATGAAACACATCGGTCACCTTTGCTTCAAACATCCTTTCTTGCCCAGGCCTTCCATCACAAGGAGAAGTAACCTCTCCCCCTGCCACAACCACGCTGTCCCACATCACTTCCACTCCGTTGGTATAATGAAGTGGGTTCAACTTCACATCATTAGGCCATGCCTCCCCAATACTGCACAAAGGGGGAGAGAGAAGGCAGCATACCAGGTAAGCCAACAGAAGCGGTGGCCGCTGGTACAAAGAGCACACTTCTGTCATCTACATCACACACCTCCTTACCCTTTTCACACTCCACCACGGCATCTCCTTGCCTTCTCCTTTTCAGCTCCTTTTTTAGGGACATCTTCTCTGGTTTCGGCTCATCTTCTGCATCCTCCATCTTCAGCTCTGCTGATCGACAGGGACGGGGATTGTACCAGCATAATGATTGACTGAGAACCCCAATGCTATTCGGAAATGGTGTACACGTGTTTATAAAAGACAGTACCTGTTTCCAAGTAGTACATGTCATCCAGAGCTTCCAGCGTCTCATTGCAGCCACCAAGAAAAATCAAAATGCCCTTCTCAGGATCAGCTGTATCCCCTGCTAGTGAAAAGCGTGGTGAGGGCCCAACCCCTGTTGTTACAGCCTTTGTCCAGACTCCCGAATCTACAAGAAGAGAGCCAATTTCAGCAGTCTACCAATAACGCCCTTTTGCCTAGTTGAAACAGGGACCACACAAAATGTTCATAACACCAAACAACCCTACTGCCAGCAAAGACCTTGGTGAAAACAGTGCACTGAAGTAGAATGTTCAAGCAAGAAACTTACCAAGACTCAGGACATGCAAGTCGTCAAAAAGCTTGCGATCGTCAGTGAACCCACCAAATACAAATAGGTGCTTCCCCAAGGATATGGACGTGTGACCAGCGCGTGGTACTAACTTTTGACCAGTTGTTCTTAGCTCTTTCCATTGCAAAGTGTCTGCATGAACCACAGCAGCCCTTCAGTACGGGCAATCAGGACATGGACACCATGACATTACTTGCCCTATACATGCCTGAATATTTATTCCCTGCCGAATGAGCTCTCACCTGTGTCAAGCATGTGCACATCCGACAAGTGACAGTTGGAGGCGTCTTCACCCCCTAGAACAACAAACTTGTTTTTCCAGGCTGAACAGGTATGGCTGTCTCTGGGTGCAGGAGGAGATCCTCCTGTTGTGACCTTCGTCCAAACATAAGTTACTGGTAAGAGGACGCACAAAGTCTTATGTTAATTTGGAGATCTATCAAACATAGTTACTTTCGAGCTCTATCATGATAATCATGTGAGCCAAAGTCCTGTAGCTTCTTGTACCAGCACAGACTAGAAAGACAACAACTGTGGTAAGTCTACAAACCAGTATCAAGGGTGTAGAGGTCATTGAAGTATGTTTCCTCTGGATCATCAGCTGTTCTGCCACACCCTCCAAATACATAAAGCTTCTGCCCTATAAGCGCAGCACTGTGGCCCTCCCTCGCAGCAGGGCCCTCGCCCTTTGTTTTTGGCCTTGACCAAGTGTTTGTTACTGACATGTACAGTATTGTTAGAAAGACATCAGGAAATGGTAGTACCAACCATGGCGGCCCTAGGAAACCAAAATGCAGCCTGCTGAACGGCCAAAGTAATTTCACCGAGATGTCTGCATTTCACAGGAAAAGAAAACAGTGTCCGTGGATGAGAGCAGAAACACACTTGTATCAAAGATATGTAAGTCCTTGAGAGGATTCGTCCCATCTGTTCCGCCGAAAACAAATAAATTTGAGTTCACGGTTGTGCAACTGTGACTGTCCCTTGGGGACGGCGCAGTCCCCTTCACCGTGGGCTTCGTCCATGTCTCTCTAGCTGTCGACAGCAATGCAATAACTCAGAGACGCATAAATTGCTCTTCCGCTGAGCTACGTAGCGGAGACGGTGCTCTGAAAAGATGAAAGACGCAGCAAAGAGATCTAGCACAGCACTAAGGGCAGATTGCGCAGTTGTCTTGAGTAGAAAAAACCAACATCCGGTGGTTTCAACTGAGACGGGGAAGAAGGTCCACGTAAAGAAGGCGTACCCGTATCGAAAACATGTATATCATTGGTCTGGGAATCATTCTTGCCGTAGCCACCGAAAACATAAATGAAGCGTCCGTTCTTCACAGAATTGCAAGTGTGACCCCACTTCTTCCCTGGACCAGCTCCTCCACCTTTCCTACCGGGGGACTTTTTCCCGTCTGGCTGATCCCTTGCCTTCAATTTTACCTTCACTCTCTCCCACTTCATTTCGGCCAGGGGCAGCGATGCTGCTGCTCACAAGATGCGGGAATGGGCGAAGGTCGAGAAGCGGAGACCTGTGTGAAAGAGAATAGGAGGGAGAGGACGGCCCAGTGTGTGGAAGGCTGCTGTCGGCAGCCAGTGCCCAGTGCAGAGCAAATTCAAACCACAGGCTGACTTGCCGGAGTACTGGAGGAGGGAAAAGCAAGAGAAACTCACTGGGCTCAATGAGGGCAACACAATGTGCCAGTGGAGAGAGAAAAGAAAGTGTGGCCGCCTGGCCAGGCGAACGCGCGGTATGATCAAAGACCGTCATTAATACATTAATAAGGCACCCGGCGCACGGCCAGCGGGTTCGCCTATGTGCCTATTTCCACCATCGGCCTTCGGTCACCTGGCCACAGTCGAGGCCCCTTCCCTATACTGTGATGACATGACACTGAGAATATCGGACTTCCTCAGGTGAACACGCACACTTAATTCCTCGCCTCGCGTCTTTTATACTAGTCAAATCAAGAACGAAAAATTGCAGTTCACACACTGGATAAGGACGACTAGCTCCTCTTGTTTAATGAGTCCGAGATGGTATATTTCCGTAGCTGCCTTTTCATACTACGTCCTGGAATGCTTCGGAAACCTTTCCTCACAACTTCCATTCCAACCAAACAACCAGTGCAGACGTTTGTGTAAGGACGGCTAGATCCCCTTGTTTCATGAGTCAGATGCCATAGTTCTGTCTCTGCCTACTCATACTGTATGTTCTGCAATGCTTTGGAGATCCTTTCTCATGACTTCCATTCCAACCACGCTACCTCCACGGGTAGTTCAAGGCCGCAAAGGTTTCAACCCAAGAGCAGCCCGCAACCTGTTAGCCTCCGCAATTTCCGGATCTGGATGGTCGGTTCCATCTGCTGCAGGCTCCTTCTTCTCCTTGTCCTTCTCTTTCACCTTTCTCTCCTTCTTCTTCTTCCTCCTTTCTTCATCATCATGAGATGTCCGATGCTCACCCTCCTCCATGGGACCTTCATCGTCTGTCCGTCTCTTGTGCTTGCTCCCAGGACTAATGCTACGGTGCCTCTTTTTCCTCTCGGGAATTGGAGATAAGGATCGTAATTCACGATTTCGTTCCCTACGCTCCCTGCTCTTGCTTCTACTACGAGGAGACCTGCTTCTCCTTCTATCCCTGTCCCGATGCCGATCTCTGTCATGGTCGCGGTCCCTTCTATGGTAATCTCGTTCCCTGTCCCTGTCCCTGTCACGCTCCCTAAGCTCACGGTCCCGATCTCTTTCTCGGCAGTAGTCTCTTCCTCTGTCTCGCTCTCTTTCCCTATCCCTCTCCCTTTCCCTTTCTCTTTCCCTCTCTCTTTCCCTATCCCTATCCCTGTCCCTATCTCTATCTCTGTCCCTCTCTCGATCTCTGTCTCGATCCCTTTCACGGTCCCTGTCCCGATCCCGATCGCGATCTCTGTCTCTGTCTCTGTCCCTGCAACAAGGATGTTCAGCTTTTACGTAATCAGGATAAACACAGGCATGAAGGGAGAAAGTTCAAAACAGTCATCCACCATCACCTGTAATCACGATAGCGATCCCTGTCTCTATCCCTTTCGCGATCCCTCTCCTTCACTGGGCTCCGGCTTCTTCGCCGCTCCTGATCAAGGAAAAAAAACAACAATGATGATGCAAGCAAAGGTAGAGATACAAAATTGTATTGGGTCCAAGAAAACATACTTTGTCAATGTCCAAGGCCTCCATTGCCTGAGCAGGCACCTCTTCCTCCTCTTTCTCATCCTCCTCTTCAAAGTCATCCTCTAATGCACTCCTCCTTGGCTCCAGAAGAGCAGTACTTTCTAGAGTCCACCTGAATCAGGTCTGTGACATGAGTACCGACATAAGAGCCCAGGACATCCATAAATGGTAAGAACGAGGCTGCACATTGCCTATGCCTCCTAAAACCCATAGGGGGGCAAGAAGAAGAGTTACCTTTTTGGAACACGTGGCAAGGAGATGTCGCAGCAGTAATCTCTGGTCAAAAGCTCATCAATGTACTCATCCACATGGCTGAGCGTGTAACCTGAGCATAAGCAAACCAGTCAGCTGGGGTCCTCAACGGTATTAAACAGGTGAAAAGAAACCATTCACAGCTAGCTACCCATCAGTCCCAAGAAACTCGGCACTGTGAACTAGCATTCTCGATAAGAAAACTTACTCCCATCCGACATCTTGCACCGCAACTTGCGGTAGTCATTATACAAGGGCTCCAGGTACTGATAAACATCCGTAGGTTTTCCAACTAGCCGTAGATAAAAGGCACCTAGAATCCTAACGTACCTGCAACCATGAGAACCAACGACGACTTCAGACCAGCCTCAAATCAGCATACGCAGCTTCACTTTGCTACTAATACATGTCCCCCCGCCTTACTTGTAGTCTTCATTCTTGATGAACTCGACAACAATCTCCTTCTCAGGTTGAATCTGAAGCATCTTAAGGGTGAGACACATAAAAGGAGTCGCCTTCCGGTTGCCTCCAAATGTACCACCGTAATGATCCAGCTCCATAGCTTTGTCGACAAGCGTTTCAGCTGAAACAATGCCAAAACAATCAAGAGAGGAAAAACCCTAATTGTAGCTAACAAGCTTCAGCCTCCAGCACACAGACAGCTCTTAGCCCCGAATGCTAGCACAGTCCCGCAACACACGACGAGGAGAACAAGACCTCATTCCGCAGAAGGAAAAAACAGAAATGGCACCTGTGAGTCCGAAACACTGCTCCTTCCAGTATGTGTTCTGGTAGATTTTAGACCGTAAGATTTTCTCCACGAGGTTCTGAGGATTGGTGCCATGCACGCTGCGAGCCGTGGGATCGGTGCGGTTTGCCATCCCAGCGGCCCAACCCCGCACCAATGGCTCCGGGCCAGTGTAAGTGCCGCCCCAGGTCCACAATCAGGCATGCGGAATTATGAACGTATGTTCAAATTTTCACCTTAGTTCGCGGCAATCGTCAGGTATGCCTAAGGAGGTGTCGGTAACTAGCTAATATAGCTAGCTATCCTATGTCCTTATACCTACGTAGGTTCCTAGCTAATATAGCTATACATTAGACCTACATAAGTTCCTTTGCTGATCATGTAAAATCCCTGTATGCATGGACGAACCAATATTAAAGCTTATGTGTCCTTCCTAGAACAAGAGCGGAGATAGGCTCTTGTGTTCCTTGGGATAGAAGGATTTAAAAGAATTGACTAGAAAGCTTGGCCGATTCGTTTGTCAAGCAAGGATGCCTGCAAGCCCCTGAAACCGTCGTTGAGGAAGGTCATAAAAGAAGGGAAGAGCTACTTTTCTTCCGTTAATAACATGTCTCTAGCTTGTCTCAGGGACACTTGAAGAAGTGTCTTTGAGACAAGCTAGAGACATGTTGTTAACGGAAGCAAGAAAGTCCTCCAAAAAACGCTTGTCGTGAAGCAAGAAACGCAAGGCTAGAGCAGAATCAAGCAAAGCTCAGCTCTCCAAAAACACCGCCGGTGAGGATTCCTCCAAGTAAACCAAACTAGTTCCCCCATAAGCTACTGGCAAGGATGCTTGCCGACATGCCAGATTGCCTGCTGGACACTCAAAAGCCCCCTGGGCCTAGAATGTCTCCCAAGACACCCATGATCTTCTTGTTTAACTGCATGTTCATTGTCACTCGTTGCGAGGGAGACACTCATAACAGAGCATTTTGGGTTGCACAGGTTGTAAGTGTGCACCTGAACTCTGCAGACCCTTTCTTACGTGTGCATTGGTGGAGAACAGAGCACACAGATGCTTACGAGGGCAAGTATGTTGGAGAATACGTCTGTAGAACGAATGGCGACCAAGCACCACCATCGAAAGGAAAAGGGGGAAAAAACTCAAGACCTCCTAACATCCAGACGCTCTTCGTTCGCAAAACAGTTATCGTCTATTATGGGTTCAAGTTGAACTCAAGGAAACATCTATATGCATCAGATAAGAAAGCAATTAGGGAGAAGTTGAGTGCCCTTCGTCCCCATCTGCAACCATGCACTCCTGATGTCCAAGATGAAAGCGATGACAATGGTAACGAGGAGAAGGAGGTTAATGGAGAAGGTCTAGACTCTGGCAAAGAGTGATCAACCAGTCGTATTGCAGCAACTCCAATGTCGGACTTGCATTTCTGTATTTAGCGTATGCCCATGTAACGATTCTTACATATTGGGCGATCGTCTGTCAGTGAAGGTCATATCTAATCATCGTGGCATAGGCTGGGGGGGCCGGCATGCCGGCACCCATTATTATCTTCGAACATAAGCCGTAGTCGTTTGCAGTAAGGGTTTCAATCAAACTTGTGCATTGTTTAGTGATCAAGCTTTGGCATTGTCATTGATTCGAACGTTTGTAGTCAAGACCACTAAAGAGTTGCGCGCCGGCATGCCGGCGCCCATATCCCTCGCCCGCACTGCGAGCTTCCCCACACTAAAAGACATAGTAAACCTCGATGAAGTGGAGCCGTGGCAAACCCTCAAGGATGGTATTCCGAATCATGGGGAGGCTATCTTCCCCATGTTCCCATTCTCATAATTTAAACTTATCCATATTTCACCTTCCGTCACCCGCAGAAATGGCGAACATTATGGGTATTACTTTTGGGAAAACTACTTGACCATGGAAGTCAATGACCATCGCTGAACACTAGAATACAACCGTATATGCTTAGGTCAGTATCTTAGACCCTATTTTTCCAAAAATTGGCGTTACCATAATGTGCAAAACCCCAATTCACTGCCCATCGAGAAGCCCCTTCCCCGTATATGTACCCTATAAGCCCCTTCTTGTATATTGAGCCACTTCAAATATTATGCTGTTCCAAGACCCCCACACAGCAACGCGCCGTACACGCGCCCGTGCTAAGGAGGAGAAGAAGGGCATGAGCTCAACAAGGAGGCGGAAATCTGCCAGGCGACCAAGAGAAAGCGCAGGAGGAAATTGAGGAAGAAGAGAAGGGAGAAGAAGGTTGGGGCGCCCAAATTGCTATGGCAAGTATAAGAGTCTGTTGGGAAATTGAGGTGAGCTTTCTCTTGCAAACTCACAGCGGGGAAAGTTGGGGTTTCGGAGGACGCCAAGGTGTAAGGGCTTCAGGAGGAGAGCAAGGACAAGGACCTTGGTGTGGAGAGCAGGAGCAAATCGCTGAGCAGGAGAAACGCCTGCAGGGGTAGGAGGCTGGCAAGTGCTGCAGAAATTGCAGGAGAAGCATCTCTTTTCTTCAATTTCGTGCAAGTACTAACCAAGGAGGCCATGACTAAGCCTACCATGACCAAGGGCAAGGAGGTGGCTGCCAAGGATGGGGCGTCCACCAAGGGAGGTGGCGCAGGAGAGGAAAAGAAGTCTAAGGCAGGAGGTGCAGACTCCGGAAAGTGGAAATTTGACATGCCACTATTTACGTGCTATGCAGGCCAATTGTCCTCCAGGGACCTTTCATACTTTTGGCCTTGGGCAGCAGAAGAAAACATCCAGCTAGAGTGGGTGTATGGGAGGCATTGGTCTTACACCAACCTTGAGTTGATTGAGGAATGTTTTGCTAACTTGCAACAGACGGAAGAGGAATTGGCTGCCTTGCCGGATGGGAATGCACGGACGGATCCGCGATGGTGGATCGTCAGGAGCATACGACAAGTATATGGCAGGCCAGACAGCGAGGATAGCGGGATCACATTGATGGAAGGAACGAGTGGAGGCAAGCGTGCATCAATAGCGGACCTTCCCAAGGGAGCCCTCACACTCATGCAGGGGAGGATGAAGGCTAAAACCAAGAACGGTTGGCGGACGGACCAGATATTGGAGCCCAAGTGGAGATTGTTCACAAAGATTATTTTGGGCTTGGTAAGCAATCCGAGAGTGTCGTACTTCAGCACCACCTTCCTCCATTTTTTGTGGAAGATTACTCAAGGAGCGAAGCTGGATTGGGGACTAATCATGTATGAAGCTTACATCTACCACCGGGAGAAGTTGCTGAAGCCCAACGCGTCGGATGAAGATAGTCCACGGCCATGCTATCTTAGCACCTGTCTAGTACATCTTTGGGAAGTAGAGGGGCTGCTTACAAGTAAGGAGTTGGATGATTCCAAGCACCCCTTTAACGTTGTACATCTACAGCCAGGGAAGGGACATGGATTGCTTGGCGCGTTGCAGATGAAGGAGGTACCGGCAGCACCACCTGGGACATTGTTGCTGGAAGGAATCCCTCCAAAAGATAGGCCAGAGGATGCGCAAGAGGACCTGCAAGGAGAAGTTGTAGGGGGATTTGAAGTTTGGACATTGTACATCTTCCAACAATAATGTGTGGCTGTAGATGTACAATGTTGAAGGGGTGCTTGGAATCATCCAATTCCTTGCTTGTGAGCAGCCCCTCTACTTCCCATAGGTGTACCTGATAAGTGCTGAGATAGCACGGCCGCAGACTCCCTTCATCTGATGCGTTAGGCTTCAGCAGCTTCTCCCGGTGGTAGGTGTAAGCTTCACATGATTAATCCCCAATCCGGCTTTGCTCTGAGTTATCTTCCACAAAAAATGCAGGAAGGTGGTGCTGAAGTATGATACCCTCTGATTGCTTACCAAGCCTAAGAGAATCTTCGTGAACAATCTCCACTTGGACTCCATTTGGTCCGTCCGCCAATCATTCTTGGTCTTGACCTTCATTCCCCCCTGCATGAGTGTGAGGGCTCCCTTGGGAAGGTCTGCTGTTGATGCTCGTTTTCCTCCACTCGTCTCTTCCATCAAGGTGATCCCACTATCCTCATGCACGCCATGCTATCTTAGCACTCTAGTGGATGTTCTCCTTCATCCGATCGTGGATCCGTCCGTGCGTTCGTGTTCGGCAAGACAGTCAATTCTTCCCCATTTGTTGCAGGTTAGCAAAACATTCTTCAATTAATTCAAGGTTGGTGTAAGACCAGTACCTCCCATACACCCACTCTAGCTGGATGTTCTCCCTTCGCCAATGCCTAAAGTCCAAGGTCTGGAGGATGAAGGAGGTACCGCAGCACCACAGGACATTGTACATCTTCCAACAATAATGTGTGGCATGTCAAATTTCCACTTCCCGAGTCTGCACCTCCTGCCTTAGACTTTAATTCGTCCCTGCGCCACCTCCCTTGGTGGACGCCCCATCCTTGGTAGCCACCTCCTTGCCCTTGGTCGTGGTAGGTTTAGTCATGGCTTCCTTGGTGAGCTCCTGCACGAAATTGAGGAAAAGGTGTGCTTCGCCTGCAATTCCTACATCACCTGCCAGTTTCCTACCCCAGTAGGCGTTTTTCCTTCTCAACGATTTGCTCCTGCTCACCACGCCTAGGACCTTGTCCTTGCTCTCAACCACTTGGCCCTTACATCTTGGCGTCTTCAAACCCCAACTTCTCCTGTTGTGAGTTGCAAGAGAAAGCTCACAACAATTGCACAACAGACTCTTATACTTGCCACAGCAATTTGGGAGCTCTCCTCTCGCGATTTCCTTGCAATCCTGCCATGCTCCACCCTCCTGGGCACCCTCACGAGCTTGGCAAGTGTTGGGTTGCGCCCCAACCTTCTTCTCCCTTCTCCTCTTCTCTTTTTCTTCTGCACTTCCCCTTGGCACCTGGCGGATTTCCGCCTCCTTGTTGAGCTCACGCCCTCCTTCTCCTTCTCAACACGGGCATGTGTACGGTGCGATGCTGTGTAGGAGCCTTAAGAAGCTCGCGATGTGGCGGCGCCTTCCTGCAGTGAGGCCGTCTCCTTGAGTTTCTGAGATGTGGCCTTCTGCAGACACCTGCAGCCACTTTTATAGATCACCCAAGGTTAGAAAAAGTAACTACCATTCTATCCTACCCTTGGATTTGTGCCACGTGGCACCTATCCCAACATAGATGTTAGTTTCCTAATTCCCTTATACTAAAATACCATTTCCCCTATTTTCCTAATTTCTATTTACTGAAATTAGCCTCTAATTTCCTAATTACCTATTTTGGCCTATTTATCTAGTCCACTAAAAGACCCTATATATAGCAAGCCTATCTTGCCTAAGACATAGGCTACCTTCCTTAGCAATCTCACTTGCTTTGGACCTGTTTCAAAACAAACTCACTTAAGCTAGTTGCCCAAACTTTTGCCTTCCACATATTGTCTCGAGTATTCCCCTTGCTTTATATAGTTGCCCATGCCCTGTATGAATCATGGTGCAGGTGGACACTTTCGTCGCCAATGGATTCCAATGCAGCAGATTGCTAAATACCATCAAGCATTTCCTTTCTCACAGGAGCAAATGTATGCTGTAACGAAGTACTTAATTTACTTCCAGTCTACTCACATGAAGCAAAACGCAAGTTCTGCCTAGTACAAGGTCAAAGCTAGTGACTACCTTCCTCCATTGCTCTGGCGAATAGTTGTGGTGCGCATACCCTAGACTGGGATGCATGTCTGGGGTTGAATTTTTCTTGTACACTGGGTTGACACATACATACATACATATATACATACATACATACATACATACATACATACATACATACATACATACATACATACATACATACATACATACATACATACATACATACATACATACATACACATGGTATGTATGTATGTGATAAAGCATCACTTATCTTGCCATATGACATATTGCGTGGCTTCAATTTTGTTTTTGTCTGCACCTCCGCCTTAGACTTTTAATTCGTCCTGCGCCACCTCCCTTGGTGGACGCCCCATCCTTGGTAGCCACCTCCTTGCCCTTGGTCGTGGTAGGTTTAGTCATGGCTTCCTTGGTGAGCTCAGAAATTGAGGAAAAGGTGTGCACCGCAATTCCTACATCACCGCCCACCCGTGGCGTTTTCCTTCTCAACGATTTGCTCCTGCTCACCACGCCTAGGACCTTGTCCTTGCTCTCAACCACTTGGCCCTTACATCTTGGCGTCTTCAAACCCCAACTTCTCCTGTTGTGAGTTGCAAGAGAAAGCTCACAACAATTGCACAACAGACTCTTATACTTGCCACAGCAATTTGGGAGCTCTCCTCGCGATTTCCTTGCAATCCTGCCATGCTCCACCCTCCTGGGCACCCTCACGAGCTTGGCGCCCCAACCTTCTTCTCCTTCTCTTTTCTTCTGCACTTCCTTGGCACCGGATTTCCGCCTCCTTGTTGAGCCCACGCCCTCCTTCTCCTTCTCAACACGGGCGTGTGTATGGTGCGATGCTGTGTAGGGGCCTTAAGAAGCTCGCGATGTGGCGGCGCCTTCCTGCAGTGAGGCCATCTCCTTGAGTTTCTAAGATGTGGCCTTCTGCAGACACCTGCAGCCACTTTTATAGATCACCCAAGGTTAGAAAAAGTAACTACCATTCTATCCTACCCTTGGATTTGTGCGACGTGGCACCTTTCCCACCATTGATGTTAGTTTCCTAATTCCCTTCTACTAAAATATCATTTCCCCTATTTTCCTAATTTCTATTTACTGAAATTAGCCTCTAATTTCCTAATTACCTATTTTGGCCTATTTATCTAGTCCACTAAAAGACCCTATATATAGCAAGCCTATCTTGCCTAAGACATAGGCTACCTTCCTTAGCAATCTCACTTGCTTTGGACCTGTTTCAAAACAAACTCACTTAAGCTAGTTGCCCAAACTTTTGCCTTCCACATATTGTCTCGAGTATTCCCCTTGCTTTATATAGTTGCCCATGCCCTGTATGAATCATGGTGCAGGTGGACACTTTCGTCGCCAATGGATTCCAATCGTGATTGCTAAATACCATCAAGCATTTCCTTTCTCACAGGAGCAAATGTATCTAAGCACTTAATTTACTTCCAGTCTACTCACATGAAGCAAAACGCAAGTTCTGCCTAGTACAAGGTCAAAGCTAGTGACTACCTTCCTCCATTGCTCTGGCGAATAGTTGTGGTGCGCATACCCTAGACTGGGATGCATGTCTGGGGTTGAATTTTTCTTGTACACTGGGTTGACACATACATACATACATATATACATACATACATACATACATACATACATACATACATACATACATACATACATACATACATACATACATACATACATACATACATACATACATACACATGGTATGTATGTATGTGATAAAGCATCACTTATCTTGCCAGCCAACCAGCATATTGCGTGGCTTCAATTTTTTGTTTTCTGATACCGTGCACTGACGGGTTCTTAGATATTGGGCGGATGTTGACTTACCTTGCTGCCATGTTGCAGCCAATAAAAAGCCTCATGTCCTGTTATGCATTCTCTTTGCAACACCTAGTTCTTGGGATCTGCACCTTCATGATAGCTCATCTTAATTTTTGCTCTCCTTATACCCACAGCAGCTTAGTAGCCCTCCAGTCTAATCTAGCATTCTTGCCGGCTCCCTCTCCTCCTGATCCCTCAGCCTGATCCGGACCCCTAGCTTGGGACTCTTTGTTACTTTGGTGTTCTTAGGAAGATTGCCAACTTGGTGGCCTACATGGCTCAGCAAGTGAGTTTGCTCACCATTCAGACCTTCGCAATTTTTCTGTGCGGCTGATCTGCTGGTTGCTCATGTGCTCTTGTTCCAATTTGTTGTGCTGGATTTTTCCTTTGCTGGCAAGTACTTGCTTGCTGAGCGCTGGTTTTCCTTTGATTGCAACTAGTAATGTGTCTGCAAATACGGTGTGTAGTAGGGTTTGGTTTTCACTGCTGCTCAGGTGCCATGGATCCACCATTCCGGCCAGAAATCCATGCCAAGGAGGTCCCTTTTTGGAGCTGATGAAGGGGGGACGAAGGAGTTGCCCCACCAGCAGCTGGCCTTGCGTTTTTATAGCAGTCTAGGACGTCTACAGGCTTGGTGTGCTTGGGATGTTCCTGGAGTTTCCTTGCTGCTGATTTTTTGTCTCATCACATGAGGTCTGTAGGTCATGGTGTGAGTTTCATGTTTCTTAAACAGCATGATTGTGTACACTCCACACTTGCTTTGGATGATGGCATTTGTGGTATAATGTTCCGTGGATGAACTCATGCTCTATACATACAGCGTGCTCTTTTGCAGGCTTTTTTGGTGACTTCCAAAGATAGTGGTTGCCATCCTAGCTAGCTACTTGCTGGTCTTTATCCTGTTGATTTCACATACAATGTGTTTCATTTGCCCATCCACGATCCGTTGCAACTAATAACCCCTAATCTCGGGCACCATAAAAAATTTGAGCTGATTCCAGCGAGTCATGCAAGTCCTCAAAGGAGGCAATTGGCAAGTTGGCTTATATATACATACATACATACATATAGTATATATACATACATATATATATATACATATATACATACATATTCATATATACCTCTATATATTTATATACATACATATAATATATATATACATACAAGATACATACATATATACATACAAAATATATATATAGACATAGACATACATAAATATATATACACTATATATATATATATACATATATACATATATATATATATATACATACATACACATATATACATATATATATATACATACATATACATACATACATATACACACATATATACACACACATATACATATATATATATACATACATATATATACACACATATATATACATACATACACATACATATATATATATACATACATATATATATATATATACATATATACACATACGCACACATACATATACATACACATACATACACATACATACACACACATACACAATGGCACACACAGAGACAGAGGGCGCACACACAAGCTCTAGTTCACTCCCCCTTACTTTTAGACACACATACACATACATACATCTATACATACACACATACATCCATACATACACATACATACATCCAGATATACATATATCCATACATATATACATATATACATATATATATATATATACACATATAAATATATACATAAATAAATAAAAAATTTAGACAGTAAAGAGGAACGAAAGACTTTTCAACTGCCCAGGCTTGAACTTCAGACAGGACCTTTGAAAAGGGGATTCAAGAAGCCGCACGCATGCTATCTCTGACTGGAAAAAAAAACCGGCATAAGCACTACCGATCCCTCGGCTGACTGGCACGAAATCCTCAATTATCCTTCGTAGACAGATTTCAGCCTTTCAAGTGGCTTTGCACGGGTAACAAAGGAAATCCTCCACTAGGTGAGGCTCTTGCAGGAAAACTTTGGTTTATCTGCAATATCAGAAACATGAAAACTTCGTGTTCAGCAGAGAACACAACCTCCCCGAAATGGAAACTTGGCTACACAAGGACGAACCCCGTGATCTATGTGCATGGAGAAAACAATGCCACCAAGCATTACCTCTGCTCGAGTACCTTTCTAGCATCTCTTGGCTTACTCTTTCGAGAAGTGCAGTGCTGCCTCACACGATACACATGTAGCAGTTCCTCACAAAGCTCCTCGGAGCTTCGTTGATCCGCTGCACAATTGGGAGACTCATTCTGGTTACAAGGCTCTGCCAATTTGGACGTCTAACTCACAGCTTGTCAATCCATCGGAGATGCGTCTAATACGATCGCTGGTCAACATAGGGTTGAGAATTCCAATACAAGAACAAAGAACAAGCACAGGAAGACATCCAGATAACGCATACACAGGCACATTTCTCTATCCAAGAAAAACGGTGTTCAGTGTCAGGGTTAGACTTCATTACATGAATATCATACAGCACAGGTTTCACTGAGCAGAAAAACGTCTGTGGAACTATCTGAAGGACTACAACGTGCTTCATCAGAGCTGCACCCACCATTTTCCAAACCTCTAAGAGGCACATCCTACAACATGGGAAGCACTCTTCTCGGACAACTGTTTCAGTACCTGAGGAACCTGGATTTAAATGCGACTGCATAGGATTGTGTAGCACTAAGCCAGCTCAGATCTGGTAAAATTGTCGAAGAAATATAGCCGCTTCTCTCACAAAGATGTAATCAGCACCCTTCCGTGGATCTCTCAACCATAGAAAGATTGTAACACCTACCCAGAGCCACCACAACCCGTAGCAAAATGGATGGATCTCTATCCGGCTGTGCAAGAGAGTTCGTGGTCGAAAATATAAGAAATTATTGCCAGTCTTCGACACCTATTTTCATGTGCAGGTGCTTTTCCCGTTTTTGAAACTCAGTGATTCCCTTGCCGCTACCAGTCACTCCGACCTTGCCCTTGGGGTCATCCGGGGACTTGAATATGCTCTCCCTCTTTCTGCCCGTGAAAAAACCAATCTTCTTAGACTTGCCTTTAGCAGTTTGAAACTGATGCCAAGCATTCTGGCGCTTATTCTGCGTTAACTCCATCTGCTCTATCCTCTGCTTGGACTTGAAAGCATGAATCTTCTTCCTCTTGGCAGCCTTCACCTCCTCAGAATCCTCGGGCAGAACGCGCAATTTAGGAGGCAAGTCCCTGGGCATAATCTCCATATCAGCAGCGTGAGCGATTTTGCGCTTGATGGCTTGCCGGGTGGCCTCCGCTTCTCTTTCAGCGTCCACCAAAGTATCGGTTTCGCCATTGCCCTCATCTTCCGCCACTTTCAACTCCCTCACTTGGGAGGCATCCACTTCCTCGCTGTTGCCCCATACATCATACAACACCCTGTAGCCACTCTCCGTCACCGCCTCCACAGTGGCGTTGTACCACTCGCCGTCCTCGCTCCACCGTGCCTGCACCTTCTCCCCTGGCGATAGCACCTTCTGCAACGCACCGCCTGCGTAGCGCTGGTGAGAGCCCGGCACTTCCTCGTCGGGCCCCTCCCCGCCTTGCCGGGTGGAGGAATGAAGTAAATCCCGCGTGAGCTCTATCATCTCCTCCAGCTCCTTGGCCATTTCCTTGTACTCGCCATTTTCAGGATCCTCGTGGAGGATCTCTTTCACTTGGTCCAGCTGCGCTTGGAACGTGTCCAGATTGGCCTGCAACTCCTCCACGCTTTGTAGCATTCCATCCCGACTCATCTTCGCTACCCGCACAGAGGAGCCAACAGATTTGCACAGAGTCGACGAGATGGCTAGCACCCGGTGGACTGAGCCTAGGGTTCCGCCTTGCCAATGTCGAGGACGAGGTATGGATCATGCATTTATAAGCACACACACATATGTACCGGGGCGAACTTTAATAAATTAATTCGGTAGGTGCATACTACCTGCATACCTGTATGAAGGAAAGTGGAGATAGAGTAAACCCATCATAGGGATATGTTTTATTGAGGGGAAAAATAATAGGTCTGCTCCATACCGCTTTGTATGTTTTGCTTTGGTATATGACTCGATAAATTTATCAAATTAAAGTCTTTAGCCAACGCCCCATAAGTCTCCAAGGCCAGCGAGATCAAGAGTGCATTCCCTTATACTTAGTAACCTTGAAAGTCGACATTTTAGGAAAATGGTCCACAGCAAGGGGACTTGGCGCTGGTGCCTGGCGAAGCGGCCCAACGGCTGGATGGAAGCACGGCGCAGGATGGTAGAAGCGCGGCAAGTGAGGTGGGCGCGGTCGTGGAGAATGCCGATTCCACTGAAGTGGAGAGGGTGGATGCTCATGGCGTGGAGCGGGAAGCGGCGAGAGAGGAGCAGGGTGCCGGAGGGGAGCAACTTCACACAGGAGCCCTCCTCTTCGGCAGCAGACTCCAAGTGGAGTAGGTGTCTCCAACAGGTGGGGAGCTAACACTACAGCTGTTTCCTGCAGGAGAGAATCCAAAGCTGTTAGAGGAGGGATCTGCCAGGGCCGTGACATCCGGAGGGAACGAGGAAATTGGCGTGAGTCCGGAGCAAGAGGACTTTGTCCAACTTGAGGAGCATGGTGGTGCTGCCCAAGAGGCCGACCGTGTGGCTGGGGAGAGAGATGGCATAGGTTTTGTGGACCTTCTGATCGGTGGCAACGGACAACCCCCAACAACGTGGCAGGAGGGTGCCTGTGGAGGGGAGGAAACTCCTCCACTGGGAGTGGAGGCGGTCTCTTGGTGGGCCAGTTGCGGAGGAGGGCCAAGGCGCTATGATGGTGAGGAGGCGGTGAGGAGGAGGACACGGCGAGGCGAGGAGGCGGTGAGGAGGCGAGGCGAGATGTGGAGATGGCGGATCTTTGAGGTGGAGGAAGACATGCCGACTACATTGCCACTACAGAATTGGTGTGGAGCACGGCGGGATGGTAGAAGCGCGGCAAGAGTGAGGTGGGCGCGGTCGTGGAGAATCTGGATTCCTTTGAAGTGGAGGGTGGATGCTCATGGCGTGGAGGCGGGAGGCGAGAGAGGAGGCGGTCTTGGGAGGAGCAACTTCACACAGGAGCCCTCCTCTCTTGGCGGACTCAAGTGGAGTAGGTGTCTCAGCAGGTGGGAGCTAACACTCGTTTCCTGGGAGAATCCAAGGCATTAGAGGAGGATCTGCCCGGGCGTGACATCCGGGAGGAGCGAGGAAATTGGCGTGAGTCTGGAGCAAGAGGACTTTGTCCAACTTGAGGGGCATGGTGGTGCTGCCCAAGAGGCCGACCGTGTGGCTGGCGAGGGAGATGGCATAGGTTTTGTGGACCTTCCGATCGGTGGCGGACAACCCCAACAACGTGGCGGGAGGTGCCTGTGGAGGAGGAAACTCCTCCAGGGAGTGGAGACTCTCAGTGGACGCTGCCAGTGAGGAGGGCCAAGGAGCCGCCTATGATGGTGAGGAGGCGGTGAGGAGGAGGACACGAGCGGGAGCGAGGATGGGGATAGCGCGGAGGCGATGTGGAGATGGCGGATGCCGAGGTGGAGGAAGACATGCCGACTACATTGCCACTACCAAATTGGAGAATTGAGAGCACACGGCGGTAAGCCATTAGGCGATGTCATAGCCGTGTTGTGTGCTACATGGGCGTGGTGGAGTGTACATGGTATGAGCGGTTATGCGATGGAGGGTGGGTTGAGAATGAGGAGGCGGACAAAGAGTCGTCCGATGAGGAAGGACGGGTGAGGAAGGCCTTCCACCAAGGTGTGTTGGAGCTAGTGTGCGCAAAAATGGAGTTGATGATGCCATGGTCGAGCCACGGCATGTAGTGATCAGCGAGGAAGGTAGAGTATGAGTTCCCAAGTATAGATCGCGAGGATATTGTGGCCAGGTTTGCAGGTGCATCGCGGACCAGGAACCACAATGTGGGCAAGAAGGGGCGGCAAGCTGCAATTCTGTGGAGGGAGAAGGGGAAGGATGCAAAATGGTTGCATCGCCTAATGTCAGCACGAAGGCATGGAGAAAGGCTGTGGAGCAAGCTGTGGTGACTTTGCAGAAGCATGGTGGTGTGTGGCCAACACCACAGCAAGCTGCGGCAACGTCGGCAAGACTTGCCAAGCATGAGCATGGGACCAATCCCTTTGGTCCCGTAGGAGCAAAGGAGTTCGAGAAACGGTATGTCCAACGCTGGGGAGGGAGCGCAACACTGGATAAGTTGAAGTGGGCGGCAAGGCATGGATTGGACAGCATGCCGGAGTACTGGAGTGGTAAAGTAGTCGTTGACGTTTTATGGAATGCTTGGCTGTGATATGTAGGTTTCGATATGTAGGACGTCACCTGTAAGTGATGTGTGTGCATGACTGCAGGGAAGAAGGGGAAGGGAAAGCTGGTGGAAGGTGAAGGCCAGGTCAGGAAGGAAGGCACAGAAACCTGGAGAGAAGGAAGATGGAGGAAAGGTGCCAAACAGGGGAGCGTCACCGTCAAGTGATGCCGGAGGCAACGTGGATGTGGGGATCCTGGAGGTGTGATGGCAGTGCCACCGACAAGGCGTATCACATGATCTGTGTCGAAAAGCGTGAGTAGGGTGGCAACCCGGATAATGAAGGATTGAATGCTATTCGTTTGCCGTCTGTAATTGTGGAAGTTGTGTTTTGGCAGCCTATGGGGCCGGGGTGAAGGGCTAGCCATGGAGGCGGTGGGTCGAATGCCCACGTAAGGTGGACCACACGGGAGGAAGCGAGGAGGTCTTGGCGAAGAGGGTCAAGCAAAAGACAGGTGTTGAAGCGCAAGAGGAGTCCGGGAAGCTGGCTAAGGGGTGTAGGCGTAGTGACATAGGAATGGTTGGTAGCAGTGTATGGGTAGGCGGGCCGTTTGTGGAGGGGGAATGTGAATGGTCAGAGGCGTTTTCTTGCGGACGATGGAGTCGCCAGTGCATGGGTGGACCGGTGATGGTCAATTAGCTACAAACAAAGGGAATTGGTCTTCCCACCTTTGTAGCCTAGCATTTACATGGGCCATCTGCCGTCAAACTGGTTATCGAGGTCGTTGGATAGGTCTAGGAAGATGTGGAGGAACCCTGAAAACAATGGTGTTGGTACATGAAGTGAGAGACCAAGCATTGTGTTAGGATGGTGGGAGAAGGTGGAGAAAGAATGGACCAACTTAACACCAAGCCATCAAAACACCCAACCTAGACAAACCCTATACATAAAACATACTAACACTCCCTTCAAGCCATATAATCACTTTTATGAGCCCTTACAAACATAACGTCACGAATGGCATCATGTCACGAATGGCATCATAGGTGATGAAATAGATCACTATTAGGGCACTCTTCACTAGGGCACCTAGAACTTAATAATTGATTTATTTGGCTAGGGCATTAAGTAGTTTAAGTAGTTTTCTTTAGTTGGTTACTTAAGTGGTTATTTGTTACAACCACTAGGTGGTTACATTTAGCCTTCTATATAAAGCATATACTTTCTATCAAATGTAATGCAACATATTGCTAGAGCTCGTGTATGATTCTCATCATGGTATCAGAGCACACTTGCTGTTTGTTTGCTTGTGCATCCTCATGCATCTAAGTAGCTTATCTAGGAGACACTTTCTAATCTAGCATTTGCCTAGATGGATTGTGTTTATCCTGAAATTGCTATCTTTGCATGCATTCTTTTTATGCTAACATTTCTCTTCTAACAATGCTTTTATGCACTGATTCTTTGTTCTCCCTCCATGGATTTGTGTTCCCTTAGAAGGAGGAGGCATAGAGTTAAGAAGAGAGATAGTCCTACAAGACAACAAGAACAAATTAGGAGACCAACACATAGAAGCAATAGAAGACAACAAGCTACAGAGGGAGAGATAGAAGAAACCTCCTCTCGTATAGCAAACTTTATTGCATCTATCTTAATCTCCAAACCAGATCAAGAGAAGTTTATCAAGCTAGCTAGACGTGGTTTACTAGGAGGTTTTAGCCCAATTCACGTCAAGGCATTAGAACTAGCTCTCCAACATATCCTAAACTTGAAAGCTGGTATTAGTACTCTTTTATCTTCTAGTCTGCAAGACAAAAATAGCATAGAAACTCTTAGATTTCAAGAAATTGATCATCAATTAGCAACTCTTAGAATCCAATCTTTTGATCTTAAGGGAGAATTATTTGAATTAAGGAGAAAATTGTCTCTTCTCTCTAAGGTTGATACTGCGCAGAGATTCGAGAGCATGCTTTCATCATCCGACTCAGATTATGATGCAAGAGAAGAATTTTGCGCATGCAATAGAGAAGATCGAGGAGGCAAGGGCCCCAGCTGGGCGGCGTCGAAGAGTGGGCGTGAAGCCGAGGCAAGGCGGGCGTCGAGGCTACCATGAGCACCGCGGAGGAGGGCGCAACTTCAAATCCTCACTAGCTAGCAGCTCAGCGAAGGAGGGCGGCGCTACTGGCGGCGGCGCGTTGGTTGAGGAGGTAGGAACCCTGGAAGACTGACCCCGCTAGGAAATTCGAGGCAAGGCATCACCGATTTGAGGCGCCGAGGGCAGTAAGGTTGCTGCAAGAGCATGGCGCCCAATGCCGCAGCAGAAATTGTGATCGCCCAGTGGCTGAATATAGACCATTGGAAGGTCCGAGCTGGGGAATTGGTGAAGGAGCTGGGGCTTGGCTTCATGGAGAAGCGGTGGAATTATGTGAGCCTGGGACTGGTGCAGGAGTGCGCTCGCCAGCTGAAGGACAAGCAACCAGGCGAGTGAATTAGAGCGAAGCCTCAGGATTGGGACCTAGAATTGATCAGGAAAGTGTATGAGCGCAGCAAGGAGGAAGCGGGCGGGTTGGTGATTGAACCCTCTGGAAAGGAGCACAAAGCAGAAGAAGCGCCCGGTCAAGACAGCGACCGGGAACCCAATGGGTGGTTGACAGAATTGGTATCGGCCGGTGATGGGTCCGCGGATGGCCTTTGTTTTCTCTGACACAAGAAGCGGGATTATTTGTCCGACCATTTCACTTTTCTCCATGAAGTTGTCAAGGGGACGAGGATCGATTGGGGATGAATTCTTTTTGACAAGCTGTGTGAAGAGAGGTTGAATCTGATCTCCTCTTCCCCTCGTCCCACTCTAATTACACCATTCCTGGTTCACCTGTATGCGCACTCTAATTGTCTGCCGGAGGTAGAAATTGTGGCCTCCCTCCACATGTGGAAGCTAGTTAGGGAGGTGAAGTGGAAAGCGGAAGAGCCCAAGGAGGAAATAGAGGAAGGATCTGACAACTGGGAGTCCGTGGCGACGGGCAGTTCAGAGGAGGAGAAGGAGATTGCCACAAGCAAGAAGAGAAAGGCCGGGGGAGGCAGGCAGGCCTCAACGAAGAAGGGGAGGGTGGACGCGCGCGTCACCAGGTCGAAGGCAGGCGCCGCGCTGCAGGAGAAAGCGAAGAAAATGAAGGCCAAACGGTAGATTGATTTGGCGGAGGAAGAGGCGCGGTCCGAGGAAGACAATTTTGCTGACCTGGATGCAGATGATGAACCGACCCCGGAAGGATTAGGGTTGACCCCAGCAGCGGACCCCTCCTCAGGATGGGAATAGATTTTCAAGGGAACTCCATTGGCGGCAGGGACGAGTTAATGGTTAGCACCCTCTTGGGAAGGAAGGTGCTTGGCGGGAATGGCGCAGCGCGGGGCCTCCTTAACAAGTGGATTTGCAGGAACTAACCACAGCTATGATCCGGGCCCAGTCGGATTTGCTGGACCAAGCTGCGCTGGCCCTCACATGGCTCAGTGTGCAAGGGCGGCAAGAGGAGGCCCACTCTTCCCATCTGCTGCTTCTTGTGGTAGCAGAGTCGACTTTACAGCAGTTGTAGGTCTGGATGTTGGTTGGTCATGACCACCACCCGCACCTCCTCCTGCTGCACTCCTCCGTTTCCGGAAGCTCGTGCTTCGACATTGACTTCTGTCCTTTTGCGTTTTGGAGGTTTGGGCTATGGTGGAGGTTCAACCAAGTTGGCGTGTTTTGCACGCACTTGCCGATGTGGGATGGACATGTCTGTGAACCGAAGATGCACACGTGAAGCATGAGAGGAAATCGGAGGCAAATATAGACCAAGCCAGGAAACAAGGGAAGGTTGAAGGTGTCTTGGTTTCATGGAACAAGCCAAATTATGGAGCAACAAACCTACTATTTCGGGTTTTCTTTATATAGCAGACATGCCAACTCTTCTCGATAAGCCCGCAACCGTTGCCTCAAACAGTCTGAAAGTCTACAACGCCTGCCACAAACGCGCACCTAACTGGCTTTCTCAAACGCGGACCTGTTGTTGCCTCAAGCATCCCCAAGCGCCTTGCTTCCTCAAACGGTCCTACCGCAAACAACGCGTCCCCACCCGCTAAAACGAGACCTCGCCGCCACAAGCGGACCTTATGTCACAATCAAACACCAAGGATGCCTGTCACAATCAAACACCAAGGATGCCTACCACAATCACAGGGCCGCCGCCACAAGCGCGCAGGGTGCCCGCCACAAGCAAGAAAGCAACGACGCTTCGCACTCAAACGCGCACCTGCCGCCTGCCACAACGCACACCGAGGCCGGCCACACACCGAGTTGGGCACACACACACGGTGAAGGCTTCACTCGGGAGCCTTGATCAGTGAGCACTCCACGCCCGTCGCGGCTTCACTCGACGCAGATGCAGTAGAGCACTCACAAATCGGATGCGCTCGCCTGTCTTGTCCGCCGGCCGCCACCGTTACTTGACGCACTCGCTTGCCGCCGGGCACGCCACCTAGCCACCATCACTTGGGCGCACCCGGCCTGCCTCAAACCCGCAATCCGTATCGCTCTCGAAACATAAAATGCGCGCTGCAGGTTCACTGACCAGCAATCCAAAACGCTTGTTTCCAGGGCACAATCTTGTGCGCGCCGCGAATATAACCCCTGGCTTGCCTAACCGTGGGTTAACTATCTGCGGGTTGAAGGTTAAGTCTAGGTTTCCATTATAGCCCTTATTTTAAGCCGAACGTTCGGTAATTAATATTGGCGGCTATTGTAACGGGTTAAACCTGCCACCATAATCATGTATGGATATTTTAAGGTTCAAACCCAAATGGACAAACTGCAGAGTACGAAGCTCTTCTTCCTCTCAGAGTTGCTTGACATTTGCTGCGAAGTTTGAAGAGCTAGCAAAATGCATAGCGCTTCTCCAACCTACTCTTGCGGTCGCAGGTCCCAGGGGCGATTGGAAGGCCATAAGCGGCGATGGGCGAGTCTGCGACAATGTATCACGCATGGATGTTTTGTGTGTGTAGCCGCATCGTCAGATTCTCGTCGCGGAAGGTGGAGAAGGTGACAATCATGGACACCACTCCAGAGCATGGAAGGCATCAGAAGGTCTCTATCATCGATACAACTCCCGTTGGAGAAGGGAGAGGATGTAGGCCAAGCATTCTTGAGACCACGCCAATTCCAGGGATTAGGAACGAGGTTGAAGATGGAACGCGACAGTGGAAATTGTTTCTTCATCGCTCTATGGAGGAGGTGGGGAATGATGGTACTGAATTATACAGGAACGAGGATGCGGGCACAGAACACCACGGCAGTAGCATCCAGGCCGAGCCATTCACAGAAACGTCGATTGAACCTTGCCCGGTGAAGCGTAGACATTATCCAAGCCGGAGAATGAAGAGGACCATGAAGCTGTGCTGCATTGAGGAAATACATAACGCATGGTCTTCACATTGCTGTAGCAACAGTTGTTTGTTGCAATTGGGAAAGAAGAATATAGAGAGCCTGAGATATCGCTTCTTGGGAATGCCTCGAGAACAACAGGAAATATATTTGCAAGGATTGCTCGAGGTAGAACAAGCAAACTCTACTGGTCGCAATGTTCTCAATTTTCTCTTGGG
Source organism: Anthoceros angustus (assembly GCA_010909165.1). Classification (NCBI taxonomy): domain Eukaryota; kingdom Viridiplantae; phylum Streptophyta; class Anthocerotopsida; order Anthocerotales; family Anthocerotaceae; genus Anthoceros; species Anthoceros angustus. The sequence continues at coordinate 130,118 of MU008224.1, forward strand.
AGACACCAGGTTGCAATGTTGTGTACGAAGTTTCAGAAAAGTGTTCTGCATTGGATGGCGAAGGTATGAACATCTGAAACAGAGAGTACTAACGAACACACCATGGTCATCGGAATTGAAGTTCCAAGGACGCCCAACTGAAGATCATGTTCTGGAATGCATTGCTTGGATGGAAAAGTTTTTCAAGCTAACACTTGAATGAATGCCCAATGTTTCTATTTTCAACTTGCCAGATTCATATACCAAAGGAGAGATATTCCAAGACTACAAACGGGAGGTTTCAAGAGCTGGCTTGACTAACGCCTCATTCTCATACATGCCTTATGGAAGAAACATTTTCCAAAAGTGAAGATACCAAAGTGTAGCCGTTTTTCAAAATGCGTCCAATGCGAAACGTTGAAGATAGCCATCAAGATGACCAGCAACCAAGAACAAGGTATTTCATATCCGAGTTTTGTCTCTAACTTATGGTGGATGAGCACTCCAACTCCTCGGGCGCACTTGTGCGCCACCACGACGTGCGACCAGCGCGTGCAGGTAGATCCCGTGCGGCACAAGCGCGCCGCGACGTCATATGATGCGCTGGCCAAGAGGTGGTGACCGGCGGTGCGCGATTTTGCTGCGGTGCGCGCGCGCGCGCGCGCGCGCGCGCGCGCGCGCGCGCGCGCGCGCGCGCGCGCGCGCGCGCGCGCGCGCGCGCGCGCGCGCGCGCGCGCAGCGCGCAGGCGCAGCACTAAGCAACGCTCGATCAATTTTTTCGTGATGAGGTCCATGAGCAAAGACCTGGAACATCGGCGATCAAGCGGGGCGACTAAAACTTGCAAAACACCGCTTGAAGTGTAAAGGCCAACCGAGCAAATACATTGGAATGGCGATAGGCAGGATGGACCAAAGCAAGGAGCTCCACATTTTCTGCCCCTCAAAGGATTTTGCGGATGGTCTCATCGGGTCCATGTTGTGGGTTGTTTGGTATACAACAACATTATGAAGACCAGGGTGTTTGTGAACTTCCCGAATATTTGGAACGACGCCAACTTAACCATTCATATCATCCAGGATATTATTCTCAACTATGAGACGGTTCTGCCGAAGACGTTTTACTTGCAGCTCGATAACACGGCTAGAGAAAACAAGAATATGTTGTTGTTTGCATACTTAAGTATGCTTGTCGAGAAGGGGGTCTTCGATAAGGTGAAGGTGGGCTTCCTTCTTGTCGGGCACACGCATGATGCAGTTGATCAAATGTTCTCATGCTTTTCTAAAAGTCTCAGGCACAAAAAAGCTATGTCACTCGAAACCCTTATGAGTTTGATTCATCAGGCTTATACACCCAATCCGGAAGTGAAAATGGTTTCCGAGGTGGCCGATTGTGAGCTTTGTCCGCCCAATGGGATGGGTAAAGAGGACACGAGATGCGTAAGAAATTTGCACAATCATAGTTATCAACATCAATTCAAAATTTCAAGGGAAGAAAGAGTCATGGAGCCACCGTACGTTCGTGGCAAGGCACTTTCTACTTGCTCACATTGGGAACCGCTGAGGGTTTGGAGTTCCTTGAGAATACAGAAAGCAGAGATAAGGGGCGCCTTTATGTCCACTTCAAGTGCATGGCAAACATGGACGCAGACGCATAAATCATTTGAGCCATTAGGAAAGCCCTCAAGAACCGATGCAAAAATATCTATCTGGAAGACAAAGTATGGTGGAACTCGTTTTGGGCATCACGATCGATATTTGTAAAAAATCGAGGAGGAGTCCATCGAGATCTTCAAAAAGCATGGGAGTGGTACAACAGGACGAGAGCGGAACTTAAATCCCATCGACGCTCCAGATATGTCTTTGTGATTCCGCCCAGCCATGAACCCCGAACGGCCACATGTATCTCGGGAATTTTAGGCCACCGGGTGCCGGAGCCATCGAGTTGGCGAGATTCGATGGGGATGTGTCCAAGATCAGACAAGACCATATGATTGCAGTCCCATGTGAGGGGACGATCGAGCAGGCCTTTGGATTGCAAAAGTCGAAGACTTGGATTTCTTATGTGACGAACCTTACCTAGTTGTCCAGTGGTGGGTGACAGAGAATAGCAATGCGTTTGAGGGAAGGTACCTACCAGAGGAGATACTGGCTCCAAACAACAATGATAGAGAGGGTTTGCGACAACGGAGGAAGCGACCAAAGCATCTAGATTGACTGTTGATATCGGAGACATTTATTTTGGCATACGGGTTCTCCTTTGCAAGGGATAGCACTCTACAAGTCCGGACACAGGAGCTCATCAAGACAAAGCTGTTCGAACTTCAACATCTACCAGCCGTGGAAGAAGTTAATAGGGTTGAAGATATCAGGGTAGACCACCCATTTCCAGAGATGCATTGGAGGAAAATGATGATTCGGATGAAAATCCGAAAATAAGGGTGCGAGCGACAAGCGCATGATAGACATCGACTTCGATTCGGCACCAATCGCAACAAGAACCCGCCAGAGAGGCAACGGAACCGGATGGCTATCGTGCTTTTGAAGGCATGTTTGATGATGATCGGCACAAGGTCAAAAGGAGACTAAACACCGTAGAGGATAGAAAGGTGATAGGGTGTTCTTCGTAGCTTTAGGGCATAGGATAGATAGATGAGGTGTGTCTATGTGGACGTCACGATTTGTGCAACTTCTTATGTAAATCGGGCTTCCGCCACATCCAGACCTCCAAAAGACATATTTCCTCGATCGAATGATATGTTTCGACTCGTTTTGCCTTGCGCACAAGTTTGCCGATACTCGGTTTGCACGCACTTCCGCCTATCCTCTCGTATACCACAAATTGCGAACCACACAAATTGCGAAACTACGACATGCGAAATTATGGACATGTCAACATAAACCCCTTCATCACACCGACGCCTAGCCATGAACCCAAGTGCAAGTCGCCACCATGTAAATGACCAGAAGTGGTGCGGGCGAATGCCGAACCGATGGATGAACACCTACAAAACTCAACAAAAACCAACCCAGCTTCGGTTTTCGCCGTTCCAAAACCCCTTTTTCCAGGAGAAACCCCTTTCAAAATAGACGCTGTTAAACACCCGAAAAAGTATATTAGCTTACTGCTTTCTAGCCAGCTCCTCAGTAGTGAATTGGTCTTGTAGAAAACAAGCAGCCATTTCTCTATCTTCAACAGAGTCGGAGTACAAGGCACTCACAGAAGCCACCAAGGAGGCTGAGTGGGAAAGAAAGCCATGTGAGGATTTGGGTATGAAGCAAGAAGGCCCCACTATTCGACATTGTGACAATATGTCAGCCATTGCTTTGGTTGCTAACCCTGTCTTTCACATACGCACAAAGCATATAGAGATACAACATCATTATATCAGGGATGCAACAGAGAGGGGTATCGTCAAGGTACAGTATGTGCCCACTCACGACAACACCGCAGATGTGCTGACCAAGTCCTTGCCCAAGTTCAAACATTGCTTCCACATAGAAGGGCTTGGATTGGTGGATTGTAGTCACATGACACTAGACAAATCACTCATTTGGTAGGACCTCCACAACACTTGTTCCGTCACTTGGGTTGATGCACGAGGCAGATGACTTGCTTCTCTTCTGGTCACAAGAGTGGTGTGCTACTCCGGGAGCTTCTGTGGATACAGACTTAGCGCGAGCAGTTTGACCGACTCTAGGTTATAGCCGATTTGAAGATGTTTGAAGCTTGGCGTCAACGGCGGTGATCTCCATTTTGTACTTTGGAGCTCTCGGTTCACAGCAACCAGCACGTGTCTGAGAGGGAGAGTTAGAATATAAGGCAGACCACGTGGTTCTGTATCACGTTGGTTAGTCTGACTAGACCTAGTTATGATTGGTAGTTAATTAACTAACAGGCTAGTTAATAGGACGCACCCCTTCGGTAACCGCTATTTAAGGCCTACCTATGAACCACCTTCATTAATTGTTAATCAAGCATCTTTGCTTAAGACGCTTCCGCATCCATTTTTTTAACTTGTGTGAATTCTCCTTGCCTACCTAAGCTTGCTTTTGTGGATTGCCCTTATCTCCCTAAGCTTGCTTGTGTGGATTTTTCTTACCTCATGAAGCTTGCTTGTGTGGAGAATCCATTGCCTCCCTAGCTTAGGATCAGATTGTTGCACTTTTCTCTCCTTGTTTTTCGGTTGACACCAACTACTTGGAGTGGCTTCTTGGTGCATAACTTAGTCCCTAATATGTTATGTAAAATTAAAAAAAAAAACATGTTATGTAATCGAAGTTATCCCATTTCCAGGTTCGTTCACGTGGGCTGACGAATGAAAAGTAAGTCTATGGAGACTATTGATCGAAACAATGTGAGGAAGACGTCAAAGACTTTCTAGAAGCGTGTCAAGGAAGGCGTCGTTTCAGGGAAAATTCAATGTTCAGTTCAAGTCTCTCCGTGTTCTTACTGAAAAATTCCATCTGCCTTTGATGGTTGTGGTTTCTTCTCCATCATGTGACATGTGATCTGCTACATCGATTGGCACCGGTATTTCTGTCTTTTCTTTACTTAGACTCAGACAATTACAGTTCCACCGGTATTTCTATCTCTTTCTCTGCCTTGGACTCGGACAATTCCAGTTTCCACTTGTATTTCTGTCTTTCTTGCCTTGGACTTGGACAATTCCTGTTCCCGGCATTTCTGTCGTTTGTGGGTCTGGCAGGCTTCCCGTGCGTTGAATAGGTCCCATCATTCAAGACTGCACCGGCGCTGGCTGTGCATATATATACCTTGCTGAGCATCAAACATCCGGAATTTCTGTACCGAGCATCGCAACTTGTGGAGGACGAATCGATCGCGATCTCCGATTGTCATCCAAACACTGGCCCTACATCTTGGGACTTTGAGTTGTGTTGAGATGTGAGACCTGTTGAAACCCCTTTACTTTAGTGTAGGCTACATAATCAGTTACTCTTCCTCTAACCGTTATGAACAAAGCATGTATTCTGAACAATGCACAATAACTGTCACTCTTTTGCTTTTCTCTGCGTGCTCTCGTTCTCTCCGTGTGTCGCTCATGCCCACCATCACAATCCACATTATGGTATCAGAGCCTGAATCTGTTTCCCCGCAGATGATGATCGGCACCTTTGTGATACTGTGCCGATGTCATTAGGGAGACAATGCCGAGACGCCATGCTGTGATGCAGTCTGCGGGCAGAGGAGCAAACAAACGAATTCCGGTTCCCAGGATTCACCGTGAATTCATTTGCCAGGACTGCCGTGAAGCAGAAGCTCGAATCGCCCTCGCATGTGGGCGCGTGAAAGCATTTCTGCGTTGGTGCGGACCTCTCAACAATCCTCGGCGTTCAGTTTTGGCAAGATCACCCTCACACTGCAGCAGCGAACTCGAAGAGTTGCACACCAAGGTGAATCGCCTCCAGGATCTGTTTGACGGCCTCAGTGAGATGATCCAACAGCTTCATCAGACTTGTGTCATCCACAAAGCGCTCGAGTCAGGACGGATGAGAAAGGCGTCATCTTCACCTTCAACCTCGCGCTGCTACATCTAAGACAGAGTCTGCAGGGATGCAAGCCGTGCCTGATGATGATGATGATTTAGACCTCAACGCTGCTGGAATAGTCACTCCGACCCGTGAGTTTCCACAAGGAGAATCGGACGGAGTGAGCATCGGTGAAGAAGGCCTTCAGGAATCATCTTCTCCTGAAGGGCAGCAGGATCAAGGGTCCCATCAACCACGATTACCGAATTTTCCTGAGTACTCAGGCATTTTTGGTAGCGTAGGAGGTGACCCTTTTTCTACTAATGCTTCTGGATTTCTGTATGGTGCGCGTCCAGCAGGAACTCTTGGTACAACATCATCAGGGTTGTTTGGCAGTCCACGTTTTGGACATCAGAGTGGTGCAGCCTCTTCATCTTCGGACCAACGGCAGCGAGGTTGCTCTGGACGAGAATTGGCAACCCTATTTAAGACCGATAAATCCTCCTGTTATGGCTTTGGCATCTGCACCTGTTTCTGGCACCTTGAAGATTGATTTCAAGGATCGTGATCGTTTCAACGGCACAGACTATACTGTATGGTCTATGAGGATCATTCAAATTCTGGAGGAGAGTGAGTTGATGGGAGTTGTCGATGGTTCTGAGCAATCACCAGTCCCAACTGATGAGAATCATACACAAGCTCTAGCAATATGTGTTGCATTACATTCATAATAGAAAGTATATGCCTTTATGTAGGCAAGGTAGTTGTAACCAATAAGTGGTTGTAACAACTAACCAATTAAATAACTACTAAAAGAAACTACCTAGAGCCCTAAGGACTAAATTAATTATTAAGTCCTAGGTGCCCTAGTGAAGAGTGCCCTAATAGTAAGCTATTTTATCACTCCCACTCACTATGAACTAGGGGTGATTTTAACCAAAAGAGGTCTAGGAAAACTAGTCTAGTAAAAACTAGTCCCTAACTAAACTTTACTTAAAGGCATAAAGTAAAACTTAAGGTAAAAACTGAAAGTAATAATCACTATTAAAATAACTCCCACTTAAGGAGGCGAGATGAGAAACTAATAACTCAACTTAAATAGGTGGAATTAAAACTAATTAAAAGTATTTAAGCGGATTTATATATAGAGGAAAATCCAGAAAATACCTAATTTCCGAAAAGGAAAATCAAAAGGATAATGGATAATACCCTTCTTCCTCAAACTTCACGAAACGCGATCGACAACTTGGTGGTTGGTACATGTGCGGTGATGGCGATGGCGGGAGGGGTGGCTACCGCGCAAGGCGCGATCCCCGGAGGCGCCCATTGCGCCATCGCGCCCGTGTCCCAGCCGCCCTCTCCGGGCCGCGCCGCCCGCCTTCCGATGTCCAAGGCGTCCTTGCGAGCAAGGGCGCTCACGGCGCTCGCCCAAACAAAAGGAGAGGCGCCCCTACTGCTGATGCATCCATCGTGTCCTCTGGTGATGAAGAGTCTCGCCTCCACGGACCTCGTCCTTCCTGCGGCCTTTCGAAGAAATCTCCTGCATTTGTCATTGATCGACCTCATCCTCGGAGGATGAAGCGAACCGAGATGCCTAAGGATCCTCAGGACGCTCCCGGCCCGAGAAGAGGAAAGCTCAAGTCCAAGTGTAAGATTGCGTCTTCATTTTCGCCATGTCTTCATTTCCGCCATGTCTTCATTTGTGAAGCAATTCGGATGTGCTCACCAAAGGGGAGGAAGCGCAGCCTAGGTGATGAGGACGTGCCCTCCCCTCAATGAATGATGCTCCGCCGCAAAATGCCCACCAAAAGTGTTTGTAGGAAAGATTGCTTCCATCTTATGCTTCTAAGAAGAAGCTATGACACAAGTGGATTACAAGGATGCTAACTTGATGGATAAGAGGTGACACTTGTGTGGCGTTTGCGACGAGATGGGTGGAGACGGCATGGGGAGGATATGACAAGGAAGGGGAAAAGAAAGGTGCAATATATTAAATAAGGGTTATCCAAGATTTTAAGCATCCTAATTTCTATATGAGTTTTAGGATCGAATAACCTAGCATAAATTTTCTGCTTGATGCGGCTGTAAACACATTTTGTTTCCTAAGTGTATTAAAGACAAAAACATGGGCTATTATAAGCGGAATTCTACCAAAAGGTGACCAGAAAAATAAAGTATACATACTCACCTTAGGTTTAAGTGAAAAGGAGATGTCCGGACTCCTATATATGTGAGGAAACTACCATCCACATGATAAAAATAGCAAGTCTCCCATGTGAGGAATTTCCAGGACATATCAAACATATTTTCCGTAGGTGCCTTTGGTGCTAAGGGAATTTATTGTTTTAATCACATAAATACTGCTTAAATATTATTTTTATTTTTAATATAAATATTCCAGGTTCTATGTTGGCCGTCTATGAAGAGGAAGGCGGGGATGACCTAAGCTATTTTGAGATAGAAGAAGAAAAATGTTCAGAAAAATAGTAAGACAATAATTTTTGGGCTAAGATTTTAAGGTTATCTTAAATCGGCCCTAAGGCTAGGGTGAGTATTAGGTTAAAGGTTTGGACGTGTGTCCATTATACCCAAACATTTCATGTGTTTCCTATGTAACTCAATTCCCAATGACTTTGTTAATAAATCAAGCATTGTCTAAAGTTTGAACATAACTAATATTTATGGTTTGATCTTCTAACTTTTCCCTTATGTAGTGATACTCAACAGCTATATGTTTAGTTCTAGAATGAAAAGCGATTTCGTGCAAGTGCAATGGCACCACGGCTATCACTAAACAAAGATGTAGGCTTAAGTTGAGGATGGTGAAGTTCACTCAAAACTAACTGGACCACACTATGTCTTTAGAAGCGAGGTTAGTACCACACTCGATTGATGCTTGACAAAGCTATAGTAGGTTGTTTCTTACTTGACCGGATATTGGTGCTCCTCCTAAGAGTAATACATATACATCTGATTTTTCGTGTGTGGTCACTGCATAATCGGCATCGGCATATGCCGTTAGAGTTAATGTGTTGATAGCTGGTGTATGCTTGAACATCGATCTGTACATAGTGCCTTTAAGGTATCGAATATACGCTTAGACATCCAAAGGCTCACGTCCGGGGTTCTCCAAGAATTGTGAGCGAGGCCGACTTCAAAAGATATATCGGTCTCGTAAAATTGCATAAATATATTAGAGTGCCAACAGATGTCGGTATGGAACTGCGACATTTCTAGCTTTTCTTCAATGTTTTGGGACTCATATCGAGGTAAGCCTAACACCACTTGCAAAAGGTGTGGGTGCGCTTTGCATCCTCAAGTCCAAATTTAGCTAAACTCTCCTTAATATACTTGGTTTGAACTATACTTAGAGTCTTATTACCTCTATTTAGTATAATATTAACACCAAGTGCATATGTCATTTCTCCTAGATCGGACATCTCAAATAGAGTCCTAAGCCATGCTTTAGTTTCGGCTAGGAGAGTGAGGGAGTTTGTTGCCATAAAACATCATCAACATAAAGTAGAAGATAAAATATATCATTGCGGATATTAGGATGTACATACAAGCATCACCGGCTTTGCTTAAATCCTCTCCCAATAAGTTGTACATGTATGGTTAAATTCCAATTCTTGCTGTGCTTAAGGCCATACAAACCTTTGATGAGTCGGCATACCCAATCTTCTTTGCCTTTGACTTCAGTAACCCTCGGGTTGTCTCATGTATATTTCCTCTTGCGGTAGCCCATACAAATATCTTTGTCTTAACATCCATCATGTGGAGTTCAAGATCATGTTGGGCACATAAGGCAAATATCATTCATGTGGCAAATTTGGCTCTTGGGGCATAAGTGGCCCAAGGTATGTAATCTAGACCGAGAATTTGTGTAAACCTCGCTACTAGGCGTGCCTTATACCTTTCTATAGAATTATCTCCTTTTCTTTTAATTTTGAATACTCATTTGCTGGTTACTATCTTTCTACCCCTAGGTGGCTTGACCAATTCCCATGTAGAATTATTAGCTAGGGAATTATATTCAAAGTCTACAGCTACCTTCCATAAGTCTTTTTCAGGAGAAGAGAAAGCTTGTTTTCAGGTAAGGGGTTCTTCTATGTCTATAGTTGCCTTGTATACAGCTTGGGAATAAAGTGATATAGGGGTATAGGATCATCAAAACAGCTAGGTATCCTAAAGGAGGTTCCTTCCAACTGCAGGACTGAGATAGTAGGTCGGGATCTAAGGTTGTACCTTTGTGCAGTGCATCATCCACGGAGGCGGGATCAACGAGGATCTGCTGGCTCCACAATGTCATCCTCCGGAGGGTCATCAAACTCATCATCATGAGTGTCAATGGCGCCTCTGGGATGTCAACATCAGTTAAATCGTTGTGAGTTGTGGAATAGATGCTAACTCCTCCTCCTCGCATAATAGGTTCAACTAAAGGAACACGAGCGGGAATGGGAAATGGAGTGAAATAATCGGATCATCAAAATAAGAAGGGTCAATGGTCTCATCAAGAGGAGGACCAAGCCTATCGCTCCCTGTGGGGAAAAGAGGTAAGACTCATGAAAAGTAACACTCCGTATAAAAGTTGCCTTGTAGAAGGGTTGAACAATTTGTACCTTTGATACCTTGGTGTAGCCAATGAAAAGTGTACTTATGCTTTGGGATCCAACTTCTTACGCAATGCTTTGGGAATAAAAACATATGCGGGATCCAAAAATTGAAGGTGGTCAATAGAAGGCTTCTTGCCAATGAATGCTTCATATGGAGTCATACCTTGAACTGATGTAGGCAATCGATTCATGAGATAGGTTCTTGTTAGGAGGGCCTCGCCCAATAAGCCTTAGATAACTTAGCTTGTACCAATAAGCAACCTGTGATCTCTTGAGGCGTAGATTCTTGTTCTCACGCCATTTTGTTGAGGAGTGTAGACAAGCGTAAGTTGTTGAGCTATACCTTGACTCGACAAAATCCTCAAATTCGAGATGTAAACTCTCCACCATTGTCGGACGTAAGGTCTTGAGTTTGTGATCCGTAAGTCTCTCACCCATTTCATGTAGTCCTTGAAGAAGTGAAAGGCATCACTCTTGTTTTTCGGGATGTAGGAAAAGACAAAGCGAGAGAAATCATCATGAAGGTCAAAAATATCTACTACCACTAAAGGAGGTGTAGACAAGGGTCCACAATGTCATGTGCACTATCTCTAAAGGTGACTTGGCCCTTTGTGGAGATTTATTTTGAAAGGCTCTTGATGTCGTTTAGTGAGGACACAAGATTCGCACCAAGGTAGGTGTTCAACCTTTGCAAGGCAAGGGTTCTATATAAAGCTCCCTTAGACATTTGGATTAATTTTTGACTATTAGGATGACCAAGGCGACAATGCCAAAGCATGGTTTGGGTAGGTGTCATTTGGGTTTGGAATGGCAACATTAGCGAATGGGTGGCTCCCACTTGTCGACAATCTATAGAGACCATCATCTAAAGTGCCTGCAGATTGTATAGTTTCTATCACTTATGAAAGAGAGAAGACAACTATCATAAAGGATCACCGCAGTGTGTTCTTGACAAAGACTTGCGGTGATACTAGATTCTTGCACATTGAAGGAACATGGAGGACGTGATGAAGATGAAGAACGACACGAATCACACTTGAATACAATGACCGACACCCGCAATGGGTAGGTTGTGATCATCTCCGGAGGACGGTGATGTCCTGTGGGCGGTGAGTAAGACTCAAAAGAGTTTCTTGTAACAAATATGTGAAGTAGCTCCTCTAAGTACCATGAGGTATTGGAGGGCTTGGAAGAAGCCAAGCACACGATGAAACCTTCTGGAGTTGAGGAAGATTGTTTCTTGCAATGTTAGCTCGGTGGGGCCTCCTTGAGGTTCCCCATTCTTCTTCTTCGACAATCCTTTTCCATGTGATTTGGGATTACGCACCAATTACATATAATCCCGATCTTCTTGTTACCTCTTGCGGTGTTGAAGAAGATGCCTCTCCATCATGGAAAGTATGTGCGGGATATGGGGTCGTGGAAAGTAGAACCTCGGCCTCGCCTCGTCCTCTTCCTCTACCCCTTTGTGAATACATCACCTGCTTGTTGGCTCGGAGTGATGATGACGCTTGCCTCCTCCGTAGCAATGCTCCAATAAGTTCGAAACACGATGTCGGCTCTTCATTTGGATCTTCATCTGCTTTTCGACATTGCGAATCACGCATTTTGAGTTGTAATGAAAGCCCTATAAGAAGGTGGCAATGAAGATAAGAGAATGACGTAAGCCTCCATCTACGAGATAGGTACGCCATGATTGAAGATTCCAAATGGGATCGTGCCAATCGAAATGCATTAACATGATGTTCGATGGTGTCGGACTCCTTCATTGAGAGGTTGCGGAAGTTACGTGAAGCGCAACAATACTCATTACATCTCGAGATGAATATAATTGAGCAAGGTGAGTCCACATATCCTTGGAGGTCTTTGCGTGTGCGACATGTCTCACCATATGTTGAGAAAGTCCATGACCAATAAATCTTGTGCCTTCGTCCTGGCGTCCCGGAAGGTTGAAGTTCACGTTCAAATCGGGCGTGTGGCCTTGGAATTGATCCATCGACGATGCCCCAAAGGTCTCTTTGCCGCAAAGCTCCTCGCATTCTCAATGACCGATGTCATAATCCCTTCCATTGAATCTATCTTTCTCTTTGGCATCACCATAATGATAATGCAATGAAGTGTTAGCATTATCATTACCCAATGGGGAATTAGGAGCAGTTTGTTCTTCATTATTGATCACTCCAGCCATTGTAGGTGATTTAGAGGACTAGGCCTCGCTGACTCATCTTCTTCTATTGCACGCGAAACTCTTCTCTTGCATCATAATCGATTCGGATGATGATAGCATGCTCTCAAATCTGCGCATTATCAACCTTAGAGAGAATAGACAATTTTGTCCTTAATTCAGATAATTCTCCTTAAGATCAAAGGATTGGATTCTAAGAGTTGCTAATTGACTATCAATTTCTTGAAATCTAAGAGTTTCTATGCTATTTTGTCTTGCAGACTAGAAGATAAAGGAGTACTAATACCAGATTCAAATTTGGGATATGTTGGAGAGCTAATTCTAATGCCTTGACGTGAATTGGACTAAAACTTCTAGCAAATCACGTCTAGCTAGCTTGATAAACTTCCCTTGATCCGGTTTAGAAATTAAAATAGATGCAATGAAGTTTGCTATACAAGAGGAGGTTTCTACTATCTCTCCCTCTATAGCTTGTTGTCTTCTATTGCTTCTATGTGTTGGGCTCCTAATTTGTTCTTGTTGTCTTGGGACTACTTCTCTTCTTAACTCTATGCCTTCTCCTTCTAAGGGAACACAAATCCATGGAGGAAGAACAAAGAATTAGTGCATAAAAGCATTGTTAGAAGAGAAATGTTAGCATAAAAGAATGCATGCAAAGATAGCAATTCTAGGATAAACACAATCCATCTAGGCAAATGCTAGATTAGAAAGTGTCTCCTAGATAAGCTACTTAGATGCATGAGGATGCACAAGCAAACAAAGAGCAAGTGTGCTCGATACCATGATGAGAATCATACACAAGCTCTAGCAATATGTGTTGCATTACATTCATAATAGAAAGTACATGCCTTTATGTAGGCAAGGTAGTTGTAACCAATAAGTGGTTGTAACAACTAACCAATTAAATAACTACTAAAAGAAACTACCTAGAGCCCTAAGGACTAAATTAATTATTAAGTCCTAGGTGCCCTAGTGAAGAGTGCCCTAATAGTAAGCTATTTTATCACTCTCACGAATGGTGACGATGTTCTAGCTTGGGCGAAGGGCCACGTTCTATAATCATTGCTTCTTTGGATAGGACTATGATGCCTCACACTATAAATGCCGTGACCTGCGGATGTGTGGAGAACCTTTATGACTATCTACAAGGACAAGAGCTCGCCTCTTGGGTTCATTCTTTCCATGCATATTTCATCTGCGAATGAAAGATGGAAGTTGGAGTCCTATATAAACAAGTTGCGCATGAGCCGACCTTGCATATTGTGGGGATGTCTTGTAGAGCTCAAGCAATTCTGCCTTCACAGCATCCTGCGGATAGTTATGCTTATTTTATTAGCGCTCAACATGCTAAGATTGATCACTCCAGCCATTGTAGGTGATTTAGAGGACTAGGCCTCGCAGCCCTCTCATCTTCTTTATTGCACGCGAAACTCTTCTCTTGCATCATGATTCGGATGATGATAGCATGCTCTCAAATCTCGCGCATTATCAACCTTAGAGAGAATAGACAATTTTGTCCTTAATTCAGATAATTCTCCTTAAGATCAAAGGATTGGATTCTAAGAGTTGCTAATTGACTATCAATTTCTTGAAATCTAAGAGTTTCTATGCTATTTTTGTCTTGCAGACTAGAAGATAAAGGAGTACTAATACCATTCAAATTTGGGATATGTTGGAGAGCTAATTCTAATGCCTTGACGTGAATTGGACTAAAACTTCTAGCAAATCACGCCTAGCTAGCTTGATAAACTTCCCTTGATGGTTTAGAAATTAAAATAGATGCAATGAAGTTTGCTATACAAGAGGAGGTTTCTACTATCTCTCCTCTATAGCTTGTTGTCTTCTATTGCTTCTATGTGTTGGGCTCCTAATTTGTTCTTGTTGTCTTGCAGACTACTTCTCTTAACTCTATGCCTTCTCCTTCTAAGGGAACACAATCCATGGAGGAAGAACAAAGAATTAGTGCATTGTTAGAAGAGAAATGTTAGCATAAAAGAATGCATGCAAAGATAGCAATTCTAGGATAAACACAATCCATCTAGGCAAATGCTAGATTAGAAAGTGTCTCCTAGATAAGCTACTTAGATGCATGAGGATGCACAAGCAAACAAAGAGCAAGTGTGCTCGATACCATGATGAGAATCATACACAAGCTCTAGCAATATGTGTTGCATTACATTCATAATAGAAAGTACATGCCTTTATGTAGGCAAGGTAGTTGTAACCAATAAGTGGTTGTAACAACTAACCAATTAAATAACTACTAAAGAAACTACCTAGAGCCCTAAGGACTAAATTAATTATTAAGTCCTAGGTGCCCTAGTGAAGAGTGCCCTAATAGTAAGCTATTTTATCACTCTCACGAATGGTGACGATGTTCTAGCCGAAGCGAAGGGGCAGTGCACGTTCTATAATCATTGCTTCTTTGGATAGGACTATGATGCCTCACACTATAAATGCCGTGACCTCTGCAGATGTGTGGAGAACCTTTATGACTATCTACAAGGACAAGAGCTCTGCCTCTTGGGTTCATTCTTTCCGCGGCATATTTCATCTGCGAATGAAAGATGGAGAGTCTGTGGAGTCCTATATAAACAAGTTCAGGGCTGCACGAGCCGACCTTGCATATTGTGGGACTGTCTTGACAGAAGCTCAAGCAATTACTGCCTTCCTGGCATCACTGCCGGATAGTTATGCTTATTTTATTAGCGCTCAACATGCTAAGATTGATGCCCACAGCTAGTCGGAGGAGCCTCAATATATTCGAAGGCGTGTTTGGGGCATTGCTTGGTGAAGAGTGCACAAGAGCCTTGAATAAATCTAAGGCGATCCTAGTTCCGATGAAGTACTCTTTTCTTTGGAAGGCGAAGGATCATGGCGTGGCGGTGGTCGTGGTAGAGGCTCGCCAACCACGGCTAGGCACTAATCTCCAGTAAGACCTTCACTTGCAATTGGTGCAAGATTCTTGGTCATTATGAGAGATTGCGGGAAGAAAAAGGTGAGCCCAGAAGGAACCTCAAATCAGTCACATTTAGCGTCTACAAGGGCATCTTGACTTCCAAACCATCTACAATTTTGGCCACTGTCTCTCCTCAATCAAGAATCTGAGACGGATATGTGGTTTCGGATTACGGTGCAACAAGTCATATTTGCCTAGATAAATGACCTTTTCTTCTTTCATACCTTCTCTTGCATCATAATCGATTCGGATGATGATAGCATGCTCTCAAATCTCGCATTATCAACCTTAGAGAGAATAGACAATTTTGTCCTTAATTCAGATAATTCTCCCTTAAGATCAAAGGATTGGATTCTAAGAGTTGCTAATTGACTATCAATTTCTTGAAATCTAAGAGTTTCTATGCTATTTTTGTCTTGCAGACTAGAAGATAAAGGAGTACTAATACCAGCATTCAAATTTGGGATATGTTGGAGAGCTAATTCTAATGCCTTGACGTGAATTGGACTAAAAACTTCTAGCAAATCACGTCTAGCTAGCTTGATAAACTTCCCTTGATCTGGTTTAGAAATTAAAATAGATGCAATGAAGTTTGCTATACAAGAGGAGGTTTCTACTATCTCTCCCTCTATAGCTTGTTGTCTTCTATTGCTTCTATGTGGGGCTCCTAATTTGTTCTTGTTGTCTTGCAGACTACTTCTCTTAACTCTATGCCTTCTCCTTCTAAGGGAACACAATCCATGGAGGAAGAACAAAGAATTAGTGCATAAAAGCATTGTTAGAAGAGAAATGTTAGCATAAAAGAATGCATGCAAAGATAGCAATTCTAGGATAAACACAATCCATCTAGGCAAATGCTAGATTAGAAAGTGTCTCCTAGATAAGCTACTTAGATGCATGAGGATGCACAAGCAAACAAAGAGCAAGTGTGCTCGATACCATGATGAGAATCATACACAAGCTCTAGCAATATGTGTTGCATTACATTCATAATAGAAAGTACATGCCTTTATGTAGGCAAGGTAGTTGTAACCAATAAGTGGTTGTAACAACTAACCAATTAAATAACTACTAAAAGAAACTACCTAGAGCCCTAAGGACTAAATTAATTATTAAGTCCTAGGTGCCCTAGTGAAGAGTGCCCTAATAGTAAGCTATTTTATCACTCTCACGAATGGTGACGATGTTCTAGCTTGGAAGCGAAGGGACAGGCGTGCACGTTCTATAATCATTGCTTCTTTGGATAGGACTATGATGCCTCACACTATAAATGCCGTGACCTCTGCAGATGTGTGGAGAACCTTTATGACTATCTACAAGGACAAGAGCTCTGCCTCTTGGGTTCATTCTTTCCGCGGCATATTTCATCTGCGAATGAAAGATGGAAAGTCTGTGGAGTCCTATATAAACAAGTTCAGGACTGCATGAGCCGACCTTGCATATTGTGGGGGTATCTTGATGAGCTCAAGCAATCGCCTTCACAGCATCACTGCCGGATAGTTATGCTTATTTTATTAGCGCTCAACATGCTAAGATTGATGCAGCCCAGCAGCTAGCTGGAGGACGTGCTCTCAATATATCACTGGAAGACGTGTTTGGGGCATTGCTTGGTGAAGAGCGCACAAGAGCCTTGAATAAATCTAAGGGGCAGTATCCTAGTTCCAGTAAAGTACTCTTTGCTGGAAGGGGCAGAGGATCATGGCGTGGCAGAGGTGGTCGTGGTAGAGGCTCGCCAACCAGCTAGATGACTAATCTCCAGCGTAAGACCTTCAGTTGCAATTGGTGCAAGATTCCTGGTCATTATGAGAGAGATTGCAGGAAGAAAAAGGCTGGCGAGCCCAGGAAGGAACCTCAACAGTCAGAGTCACATTTGACGTCTACAAGGGCATCTTCGACTTCCAAACCATCTACAATTTTGGCCACCTGTCTCTCCTCAATCGAAGAGATATGTGGTTTCTGGATTCTGGTGCAACAAGTCATATTTGCCTAGATAAGACAGCCTTTTCTTCTTTCATACCTTCTACTGACGACAAACAATTTGTCTTGTTAGGTGATAAGGTGAGTCTAGCGATAAAGGGGACAGTTCATCATCATACGATTACGATACCTCTTTTCTCACCTTGTCTGATGTCCTTTTTGTTCCATCAATGACCAAGAATTTGATGTTTGTTCTTAAGTTGTCACAGGAACATTCATGTCGTGTCTATTTTGATCATAGTGGTTGTTCAGTCTCCTCATTATCAGACTGGTATGAACTTTTCTCCGGTATTCCGTATAATGACCTTTACCTCCTAGATGTTCGCAGTCATGTGCCAAGCCCTTCTGCATATTTGGTGGGAGATCCTCATCTTTCCACTACACAGCTTTGGCACTGTAGGTTAGGCCATGTGAATTTTAGGAAGCTGTCTTCTAGTATGCGTCTTGGGTCTTTAGAGATCCCCTCACCTTTACTTTTGATGAACATGCCTTCCATGGCGCTTGCGGACAAGGCGATATCGACCTTTTAAGGACAAGGATCTGTCCAAGGCCTCCTCTCTGCTCCACACCGTCCATAGCGACATTTGTGGGCCTATGTCAACGTCTTCATTTGGAGGTGCTTCTTATTTCATCACCTTCATAGACGAGTGGAGCAGGTACTGTTTCGTCTATGTCTTACATCACAAGAGTGAGGCCCTTTCCGTCTTTCAGCAATATCTAGTGCTTGCTCAACGCCAAACCGGACAGAAGATACGAATCTTGCGGACAGATAACGGTGGAGAATATCTCAGTAATGCTTTTAAGCACTTCTGTGCTTCAGAGGGAGTACAACATCAGTTAACTGTCCCTTATACACCAGCACAGAATGGTCTTGCTGAGCGGAAGAACAGGACATTACAAGAGGCGACTCTTTCAAGTCTGTCCTTTGCTAGCCTTACGAGAGGATATTGGGCAGAGGCCCTTACTGCAGCGAATTATGTTCAGAACCGACTTCCTACCAAAGAGTTAGGTTTGGTGACTCCCTATGGACGCTGGACTGGTAAGAAACCAAGGATCTCACACTTGCGGATATTTGGGGCCCCTGCATATGCCTTGATCCCATCAGCCTTGCGGTCCAAGCTTGACCCCAAAGCTGTGAGACGCATTTTTGTTGGCTATTCGGATGATGTGAAAGGATATAAGCTTTTTGATCCACACACTCGTACTCTTACTTTTTCACGTAGTGTGGTGTTTCATGAAGATGCTTCTTGCAGCCATCAAGCTATTCTTCTTCCTGAAGCTACTTCTCCAGTTTCCAGCATTCATGGTGTAGATGATTCCTCTGACATAGTTGACGAAACAGATATCTCTGTCTTTGATATGTCACTAGCAGATCTTCCATCTTCGGTTTCAGGGGGCAGTTCACCACCTGTCATTTCAGCACCCTCAACACCTGTTCAAACATCACCACCTGCTCAACCTACAACACCTACTGTTTTGCCAGATGAGTCTTCTCCTATTCATGTTGATGCAGTCTTGCCTGATGTTGCTATCACTCCAGTTAGTGCAGAACCCGATGATGTTCAACCTGCCATTGATATTCCTCTTGAACGAGCGGACCTAATCCACTTCCACCAGAACCTGTTGTAGCTGATGAGCCCAGTTCCCGTCATGCGATCTACTAGGATTAGGCGTCCTATGAGTGAATGGTTTGGTCCCTATGTTGCCGGGTCATCTCGCCATGTTCCTAAACCTCATCAACCCTTCTTTCCACCTTCTTCATCTTTAGGTGAGCCTGCAACATATCTTGAAGGCACAGGACTAGGCCGGTCTTGGAAGGCCGGCTGAATCGAGTACAACTCCTTATTGAAAATCAAACTGGTCCTTAGTTGACTTACCCAGGCGGGTGAAACATGGCTTGTAAGTGGGTTTTTAAGAAGAAGCTGAATGCTGATGGTACTGTCGGAAGGTACAAGGCCCGCTTAGTGGCTAAGGGTTATAGCCAAGTAGAAGGACTTGACTATAACGAAACATTTGCTCCCGTAGTTAAGGGTACCTCTATCAGGATTTTGCTTGCTCTTGCTGCCCAGTATGGCTTACTAGTCCACCAGCTTGACGTTAAAACAGCCTTCTTGCATGGTTCCTTAGAGGAGGAAATATACATGGCTCAGCCTGAGGGTTACGTGATGGATCCTAAAAAGGTGTGCAAGTTGTTGAAGACTTTGTATGGTCTTAAACAATCTTCCCGAGCATGGAATGAAACCTTCCATGCACTTCTTATAGAACTTGGATTTACATGTTTAGCAGCTGATACAAGCGTTTATATTTTATGGGATCAGGATGACTTCATTATCATTTACATTTACGTTGATGATAATTTCTGTACATCCGCCGCTTTGGAGAGGATTAAGAAGGTGCTTCTTGCTCGTTTTGAGATAGCGGATCTTCCATCTTCGGTTTTGATTCACCACTGTCATTCAGACCCTCTTCAAACATCACCACCGCTCAACCTACAACACCTACTGTTTTGCCAGATGAGTCTTCTCCTATTCATGTTGATGCAGTCTTGCCTGATGTTGCTATCACTCCAGTTAGTGCAGAACCCGATGATGTTCAATCTGCCATTGATATTCCTCCTGAACCAGAAGCAGACCCTAATCCACTTCCACCAGAACCTGTTGTAGCTGATGAGCCCAGTTCCCCTGTCCTTAGACGATCTACTAGGATTAGACGTCCTATGAGTGAATGGTTTGGTCCCTATGTTGCTGGTCTGTCTCGCCATGTTCCTAAACCTCATCAACCCTTCTTTCCACCTTCTTCATCTTTAGGTGAGCCTGCAACATATCTTGAAGTCACAGGACCAGAGGCCGAACACTGGAAGGCTTGAATCCGAGTACAACTCCCTTATTGAAAATCAAACCTGGTCCTTAGTTGACTTACCCCAGGGCAGGAAACCTGTAGCTTGTAAGTGGGTTTTTAAGAAGAAGCTGAATGCTGATGGTACTGTCGGAAGGTACAAGGCCCGCTTAGTGGCTAAGGGTTATAGCCAAGTAGAAGGACTTGACTATAACGAAACATTTGCTCCCGTAGTTAAGGGTACCTCTATCGAGATTTTGCTTGCTCTTGCTGCCCGATGGCTTACTAGTCCACCAGAGCGTTAAAAGACCTTCTTGCATGGTTCCTTAGAGGAGGAAATATACATGGCTCAGCCTGAGGGTTACGTGATGGCTCCTAAAAAGGTGTGCAAGTTGTTGAAGACTTTGTATGGTCTTAAACAATCTTCCCGAGCATGGAATGAAACCTTCCATGCACTTCTTATAGAACTTGGATTTACATGTTTAGCAGCTGATACAAGCGTTTATATTTTATGGGATCAGGATGACTTCATTATCATTTCTGTTTACGTTGATGATAATTTCTGTACATCTGCTGCTTTGCTGGAGAGGATTAAGAAGGTGCTTCTTGCTCGTTTTGAGATGACAGATCTAGGACAACTTTCTCTTTCCCTTGGTGTACAATTCCAGTTTGAAGACTCTGGCCATACTATATACATACACCAGGAACATTTCGTGGAGCAATTCTTTGAGAAGTTTAATATGGAGTGCGGACCGGTCTCAACTCCTATGTAAATGCGGAGATAAACTTTCCAAGGAACAATGCCCAGTTACCGATGAAGAGAAACAGCAGATGTCTAAGGTGCCTTACCGGTGTGGCGGCTTAATTTGTTAACTTTCTCGACTTGATATCTCGCGTTGTAAGTTGTGTATCTCGGTTTCGAGAATCACTGGTGAGGCGCATTGACTGCTGTCAAGCGAATATTTCGATATTTGAAGGGGACCCCAAGATATGGACTTTGTTATAGGAAACAGTCTAAGGGTTTGCAGCTAGTTTCTTTCTGTGACGCCGATTGGGCTGGTGATCCCGATAGCAGAAGGAGCATAGCTGCATACTGTAATCTCCTTGGTGGTTCAGCGATTTCCTGGAGCAGCAAAAAGTTAACCACAATCTGCCTTTCTTCAACAGAGGCTGAATACGGCGCTTTATCACAGACAGCCAGGGAGGTCATTTGGGTCAGGACATTTTTGAGAGGATTGCAGCAACTTGCCCCAGGACCAACACAACTCTGGTGCGATAACCAGTCGGCCATTGCCTTGTCAAAGAATCCGGTGTTTCATGCCCGGAGCAAACACATTGAGATTACGCACCACTTCATCAGACAGGCTGCTGATAATGGCGAAGTTGTGGTAAGTTACATTCCTACAGGCGACAACACTGCTGATCTATTCACGAAAGCGTTAGGTAAGCCTTTGCACAACAAACACTCTGCTGCTGCTGGTTTACAACAAGTCCCAGCGTCAGCAATTAAGGGCAAGGCCCATTAGGCATAACCTACAGTTCTGCTCTATTCTTCAAGGTAACCCAAGTCTCTCATTTTCTTCTTGAGCTGCTGGAGTAGATTTTCAATTTTCCTTGTTTCCTTGTTTCCTCCAGTATAGCTGCAAACCATGCACAAGTTGGTTAGACCTTGATACAGCAGTTTTGTGACATGGACAGAAGACATGCGGGGGCATGAGAGGATGAAGCTACACTCACATTTAATCGTCATGTCAGCCTCAGTCTTCATGTTGTCAACAACAGGTAAGGTAGTTATCTCTGCACTTGCAGAGGGAGTGTCTTCCTCCATCTTGGTAACTTTCAGCAGTATGCTTACTCTCCTCTTCTCAGCAGCGTCCAAGCTTTTCTTAGAAACGATGTACTGGTAGTAATAGTCATGCTCCCCATCTTCCCTTGGAAAGGCTCAAATCCTTGTACTCCTGCTGGATATTCTCACCTGTCGTTCTGCCTCAGTCTCTGCAAAAGAAACACAATCAGGCAGGTACTCTCAGGAAATCATGTTTAGCAGCCACTGCCTGGGAGTGAAGGAGGCGGCAGGGAGCCAGCGCCTACCACAATGCAGACATTCCAGGCCCTCCATGCAGACATTCCAGTGAGGAGCCTCCATCTTATAGCGGGAAGTTGGAGCTGGAGCGTAAGCCTGTACAATGGCTTGGAGCGTAAAGAGGAATAGAGCGCGCTGAGCTCGTGGACGTCCTTTTTGAATCATGTTTTCAGTTGCATTCATGTTTTCATAAATACCATCAGATACCCGTTTCTGATTATTTGCCTAAGAGGGAGTGTTGAAACCCCTTTACTTTAGTGTAGGCTACATAATCAGTTACTCTTCCTCTAACCGTCATGAACAAAGCATGTATTCTGAACAATGCACAATAACTGTCACTCTTTTGCTTTTCTCTGCGTGCTCTCGTTCTCTCCGTGTGTCGCTCATGCCCACCATCACAATCCACATTAAGACCTGCGTCGAGAGGAACACACACCCCATTGCAAGGCTGTGCACTCTTTGAAGCTATGTGGAAGCCGTTCGTGGAGTAAGATCATGATATCTCAACCATCATGGGTCACCATTGATGAGTCCAGATAAAGTTGTGATACAGTAGCCCTGGCTTGAGCTATGGCCTCTGGGAGGGTCTCATCAGGTACCACGCAGAGCTTGGAGTATCTGAGGTTCCTGTGCTGGTCCGGGAAGCTGGAGACGTTCCAGGTATCAGCGCAAAGGCGTAATGTTTTGGAGAAAGCTCCTCGGAAGTGATCCAGTCTCACCACGGATGCATTCAGATGCACCTCGGCATTTATAGGCCTCACAGGATGGTGGACAGCCGCTGCGGTTACAAACACTGGCCCTACATCTTGGGATTTTGAGTTGTGTTGAGATGTGAGACCTGCGTCGAGAGGAACACGCACCCCATTGCAAGGCTGTGCACTCTTTGAAGCTATGTGGAAGCCGTTCGTGGAATAAGGTCATGATATCTCAACCATCATTGGTCACCATTGATGAGTCCAGATAAAGTTGTGATACAGTAGCCCTGGCTTGAGCTATGGCCTCTGAGAGGGTCTCATCAGGCACCACGTAGAGCTTGGAGTATCTGGGGTTCCTGTGCTGGTCCGGGAAGCTGGAGACGTTCCAGGTATCAGCGCAAAGACGTAATGTTTTGGAAAAAGCTCCTCGGAAGTGATCCAGTCTCACCACGGATGCATTCAGATGCACCTCGGCATTTATAGGCCTCACAGGATGGTGGACAGCCGCTGCGGTTACAAACACAGGCCCTACATCTTGGGATTTTGAGTTGTGTTGAGATGTGAGACCTGCGTCGAGAGGAACACGCACCCCATTGCAAGGCTGTGCACTCTTTGAAGCTATGTGGAAGCCGTTCGTGGAATAAGGTCATGATATCTCAACCATCATTGGTCACCATTGATGAGTCCAGGTAAAGTTGTGATACAGTAGCCCTGGCTTGAGCTATGGCCTCTGAGAGGGTCTCATCAGGCACCACGTAGAGCTTGGAGTATCTGGGGTTCCTGTGCTGGTCCGGGAAGCTGGAGACGTTCCAGGTATCAGCGCAAAGACGTAATGTTTTGGAAAAAGCTCCTCGGAAGTGATCCAGTCTCACCACGGATGCATTCAGATGCACCTCGGCATTTATAGGCCTCACAGGATGGTGGACAGCCGCTGCGGTTACCTTCAGAGGGTCCAAGGCCATTTTGCGACGACCCCATAGTCTAGGACACAACCACGGAGAGTACTGTTCGGGTCTCCTGTCCAAACAAGCCACGAGAATGGCATCAGCCATCTGCCTGAATTGTCCTGCTCAAGAAAGTCCATCACGACTATGGTGCTCATTGGAAAGTCCTGGATGGAGTCAGCCCTTACTTGCATTCAGGCCCAGGTTGTTTCTTGAAAACCATGCGCTGGATGGGCCATTCATCGGAATTCTTTGCGGGCCTGCAGTGAGACGTTCCCACAGGCCAGCTTCCAAGGGTAACGCCAGTTGCATTTCCAGGAAGGTTTTCAAAAATAGCCGACAGCGTGAGGGGTGGTTGCAAGTAGATGAATTCGTCAAAGTCGAAGAAGAAAGCCCAGTTCGCAAGGAAGCGACTTCGATGAAGGCAATCGTTGATGAACAGTACCTGTAGGCAGGCCCATGGCCACGAAACAGGCTCGATAACAGGTACATACACAACCAGCGCAAGCAATGTCGACACTTCCGAACGAGTACAGCAAGTAAGGAAGGATGAGGTGTGCAAGAGTGGTACCTGGGAGTGGTACCAAGTTGGATACAAGTGCTCATCAGTGACGTTTGTGATTGTCAGAAACCCTCCTGAAATAAATGGCTCCAAGAGCTTCAGGCCCTCCTCTGTGAGGCCGCCAACATTGTAGAGGAAGAAGTGAGCCTTCCCCTCCATGAGGTGAAGGTGGTACGTGAGCCACTGCTGTAGCAGCTCATGGCTCACACTTCCTGAGATTGGGGCGCTGCAGAAGGAATACTTGAACGGGGGAGGCCCTGACGCGCGACCAGCAAAGCTGCTATTCGCTTCTTCTTGCAGCACCAGCGCCTCCTGAACCTGTGCGCATTGCAAGCAGGGGGGGTGTAAGTATTGCAGCCAGCTTCAAGATTTCTGTGCACTGCTCCAATCCACAGTGCTGGGCCACACAACTTGAACTCGCTGTATCAGTGCACTGGAACATATACCGCTCCGACAGGGGGGCCGGAGGATACAGAGACATAGAGCCGGCCTCCGAGAGCATCAGCTCCCACCTGTTGACGAAAATTGCAACCCACCACCAGAACGCCATAGGCAACATCGTGCTCGTCGTACTTGATGTACTGCAGCTTGGCGGCGGTGGTGATGCTGGAACCGTTGTGCGACACATCATTGCCAGGACGCCAAACGCAGTCGTAGACGGACTTGTCAAACCCACTCGCAATCCGCGAATACAGCCCAATCACAAAGAAGGAGGCGAGGGATTCCCTGCAGGTGCACCGAGCAGAATCGTTCAGTGGGCGCAGAGGGGCGTCGCTTGCATGTACACACGTAGTACAACAGGGAGGGAGTGAGCTCACAGCCCACCTGTAGGCGCTGTAGCGCACGAACTGGTAATGCGGCTGGCCCAGGGACATCAACTGCCTCTGCTCAGGAAGCTTCAGATGGGGAGTGGCATTAGAATCCCCCAATTGCGAGGATACCTGGCCAAGAAGCGCAGCGCTCGGCTGCGGCAATTTGAAGCCCAGGAACATAGACGCGATGGCATTGGTGAAGGGCAGCGGGCGGGGCTGCTCGTACAGCCCCAACAAGGCTGCCGAGACCTGCAGGGCCGCCACCACAACCGTGACCCGCACCACCAGCTGCATCCTGCTGCTCGTCATTTAAGCTGCACCAGATCGTGCTCCACCTCGACAATGGCGAGTCCGTTGTGCTTGTTGTCAACACCCCATGTGCCGGTGCTGCCGGCGAGCCCAGTTCAAAGGATGCTCAACAAGGGAACGCGATTGTCCGTCCCGGGTTGCAATCTGACAACAGCTGGCCAGCACTGTGATGACAGCCTTTCCTGTTTTGCGGTGTTGCTCGTGAGGGCGTAGGCACAGCCAGGGGAGGGAGGAGACACGCCTCACCTTCCATTCAATCTTCCCAGGTCAACCAAGGATTTACGAGAACGTCGTAAGTGTATATGATAATAATAAGGGACGCGACGCCCAAGGCCACGCCGACAATACCAAGTGAAGTGCGCTGAGGGGCGGCGTTTTGAACGTTTTAACTGCATACTTTATCAAAGAACCATCATTTAATCCAAACCGATCCATAATTTTAAATTATTGATTTTAGTAGCTATTCAATTGGATGTCTTTGGATAGTTTTTTCCCACACTTTCACTTTCACTTTAAATTTACATGCCTTAATGGTTGGCACTAGGGAACCTGGCATGCCCCATGCCTGCCTTCGAGGTCCCACTTAGTGGGCTATATTTAATCTTTTAGTAGTTATATGTTTTGATAAGTAGGAAGTTCTCGAGTTCCTCCTTAACCCCAGAAGGCCGGAGCGACTCACTCCGAGTCGTGAGAGCCTCGTTTTGAGTCCTAGATTTATTTGTGGTCGGATTTCTGATTTGAGACTTTGGAGCAGAGCATGGCCGGGTCCGCTTCCACCTGCCAAATTTTTCCTCGAAAAAAACAGACACCATCTTCGCCCTCTATGATGCAAAGATCAAAAGATTCTTGGAAGATGCTGAAAGATGCCACTCAACTATGTTGTAGACAATGCCTGCCCGTCGCCTCGCCGTGCTCTTCTCCCATCCAGATTTGATCGTTCAAAATTATTTTGGTCAATGAAAGAAAGTCGGATTCATCCCGAATTTTGCGAGCTTGTTGTTCTGAATGTGGGGAATCTGGTAGTGTAGTTTGCTCAACGAGCAAGTATGTCCACATTGGTAGGCAAAGAAAGATGCTCACCTCACGCTGGTGCCCCAGGTGGATCGAAATGGCTATGGAAATTTGTGCCTGTTCACTGAGGGGGTGATGCTTTTTTCTGAACATATGGTTGGAAAGAGGAGGTCATCATGGTAATTGTGGTGTTGAGAACATTGCGGTCAGATTTTCTTGTAATTAGTAATTCATAATAACAGAAAAAACGCCAAAAATGGGGCAAAAAGGCAGCCGGCCTTCTGGGGTCAACATCGTAATATGTGGGCTGGTTGGAGGAAGACTGTAAAGCTCTTGGGAGCATAGTGCATCACTTCTTTCAAAGAGTTAATGTGGAGTAGTTTAGGAAATGGTTATTCTCTAGGTCCAATAGAATGTTGTTCCTCTTCCAACTCTCCCTCCTCTTCTCTTTCGCCAAGCTGACACATCAGCAGGCCCAGCTTTCCTTATCTTTTTTTTGGGTGACCACTTCTAGACAATGATCCCTACATCTAAATTTTTGTCATGAGCTTTTCCTGCTGTGTTTGTAAATTGCAATTGAGTTTGTCTTACATCTTCTATTCTTCACCTCAATAAATAATATTGATGGAGAAAGGCCTATGGTCATATGCATTTTTTATATCTTGATGGGAAATAATTTGATTGGTTGGCAGATGAAATTTGTCAAGCCATTGGAAAAACTGTTTCCACAAGATTGCATGCCACCCTTAGCGTGTTCTCTTCAAGTTTTGTTGTTCTTTGATGACCCATTTTGGAAATATGTTTGGGTCATAAGTAGGACACGCTAGATGTATCTGATAGTTCGAATACAGCCATCAAACGAGTAACGATGTACATATCTCAATGGAATATTGTCCCACTTTTGCTAGGATAATATCTCTCTATGTATTCCTCCTGGTATTTAGTACTCGAGCTCGCCTTACGGGATAAAATTTACGTGGATACTTTCCAAGTCTTTTCAGTTTGTTTTCGTGCATGCGGTCCCCATATCTCTATTCTAAATAGGATTTTGCTTCTATTCATTTCCAAAATAAAATATTAACTCGCATTTTGAATCGCTTCGCATCGATTCCAATCCTCTATCTCTAACCATTTCTTTGTAAATCAATGTACATTGGAACTTCACGTCAACCCTATTGACTTGATTTGTGGCTCCATGGTGGCTTTTGGCTCTCGAGTGTACATTCTAGTTTGCTAGCTAGTCTAGTACCAAGTCCGTTGTACATGAGAACTTTATATTTCAATCTAGCAACCTATGAATAAACTAACCATTTCATTTATATCATTTAATTATTAAATTTATTATTATTTAATTATTTGATAATAGAATTGTGAGAGGCGATTAAGAGATTTCAAAATAAATAAATAAATTTTAATGTAGTTGCTCTAGCCCCCACCTTGAGGCTTTGAGGGCAAGAGATCTAAGCTCTTCAAACGAACAAGTAAGAAAACCGTAACACATGTATAAGGATGAAACACCACCAAAATGCGCGGAAGGAAGTCCCAAAGTAGCCGCAATAGTTTTTAGAGAGGGGAGAGGGGGATATGGAAACAAAAGCGCCAATGTATAGGTTTAGAAAAGGGAGAGGACTCTGGAAACAAAAGTGCCCATGTCTAAAGTAAGTGTGAGACAAGGGCGAGCTATAACAAGAAGGGGCTCTGTCGTCTGGAGGTTCTGGATTCCTTGCGGCTCCCCGTGTTACTGTATATCTTGGAGAAAGGAAGGCTCTGCCAGACGGCTTCAAGTCTCTGCCGTCTGGCAAAGCCTTCCTTTCTCCAAGATAACAAGGAGGGGCTCTGCCGTCTGGCAATGGATTCCCTTTGCTGCTGCGAGTGTGACCGTAGAATTTGAGGGAATTTCAAGGAGACTGCAGTGCTCCCTCCTGCCTGGCGTGACCATCCTTGGGCTGCATGGCCTTGCGCCTGCTGCAGTGTTGAGCTGTCTGTAGACTGTGTGGCTAACCGTCAGGCATGCGCAGCTGTCAGGCTTGAGCACAATTCCTCTCCTGCTGGTTGTGTGCTGTTTGTGAATTGGAGAACCTTCCCCGCGTACGGCCTACCTGTAAAACAACTGCAACCATGGTGAGGCCGTTTCCCGACATATACAACTGGCCCGCCCTTGCCTAGTGAATGATACAAGTACACAAGAGCCACCCGTCGCCTCTCCATCGCCAATATTTTACGAGACGACCGGGCCCGGTTTTCCAGAACTCCCTATTTTCTAGAATTTTCTGGAAAAACGGGCACCCGTCGAACCTCGGCCTCGGGGGCCGCACTAACGCTACATTCAACGACAAACTAGTTGGCGTAGAGGAAGGATCTTTGTTTGAGGGGGACGATGCGCAACAACACATGCAATACGACCACATTCACTAAGAGTCAACACATCCACACCACGTGGATGGGGGTGCCTACCCCAAGAATGAAGCTTGTACGGACTTCCCTCAGGCCTACTCCGGAGCTCCATGGGAGTCTCTCCGGAGTCACTCCGGAGTCTAAAAAGTCTTTCAACAGGATTGTTCCATTTCATATATGCACTACAAAAACACATGGACACCATTCCAGAGTCACTAGGTATGTGCAGTAATATGGACACCATATTCGGTCATTGACGTTCAAACGATCCTCCATGGATCCATGTGCCTGCTGGATGGGTAACTTTGACATCATGTGGAAGACACAGGGTGCCGTCACGACTGAACGACGGGGAAGGGGGTCAAGGAGCAACATGATGTGGTACAAAAGCTTTGCAAACACGTCCAGAGGCCCCGGCAGACAGTAATGCAGACAGTCCGAAGGTGGACGGTGACCCTCGGGCCTTAAAGCCAGGAGGGCATCCAGCTCCTTGTAGATGAACCCAAAGCTCTCGGCGATGTTCTTGGCAATTGCATTCTGCTGTGCGAATTCCGCCAAATGAAATTTCCTCGCGTCCTTGTTCAGTGTCTCGTA
The DNA here is from genome assembly GCA_010909165.1 of Anthoceros angustus. Classification (NCBI taxonomy): domain Eukaryota; kingdom Viridiplantae; phylum Streptophyta; class Anthocerotopsida; order Anthocerotales; family Anthocerotaceae; genus Anthoceros; species Anthoceros angustus. The sequence continues at coordinate 159,560 of MU008224.1, forward strand.
GCTGTCTCTTTCCTTCAAGGGCTGGATGTGGTCCGTGCACTCGATGTGGCCTGCCAGCAAAACCCAGCCAACTTGACAGAATCATATCACATGCACGAAGAGGATCAGCCGGATGACAAAAGACGCGTACATCTGCAGCCTCGGCTTGAAAGTTGCTGGCCAGCTGCAGCTTGTTGCAGTGTGTATACCAGAAGGTGTGTTGCGGAAGAAAACCAGGGCCTGCGCCCATCGCATCTTGATGACCGAGAAAGTGTTGACGAGAGATTCGGTGAAGTTGGCATTACTCTCAAAGTGCGCTCCTCTGTTGAGCACAAAGACGGAGATGTTCCAGGACTCCACAAAGTTGATCCATGGATAGTCCATGAAATTGTTTCTCCGGTACCTCGTTTGCCCGCTGGATGAGCAACAACCTGTCGTTCCGCACACACCCGACGCGGAATCCTTGTCCCCCAAGCACATCCTGGCAGACCTCATGCTCTCCCTGCCATGTTCGGTCGCCCATGGGCACTGTCCACCGGGTCTTGTTGACTGCAAGGTGGTTCATCAAAATCATGAAGATCTCACGGTTGATGGAGTCGCCCACCACCAGCATGTTCCCCATCCTTCTACACAAGATCTGACTCCACAATTGTAGCAAAAACCGTGAACCATTCCCTATCCGGCATCCTGTTAGTTTGAAGAGCAGATAGCCTGTTGCGTATTCGTAAGAATCTGGTTGCCACAGGCTCAGGGGCAGTTATGCGATGAAACCTGCAGAAATCAGCTCGATCGAAATCCAACAAAGGGCAGGCCTTCTCATCTGCTTGCCACTCCCACGTCAGCTCCTCCCTCACCTGGAAAATCCGCCGCCTCGTGCTTTCAGAACAAATGAAAGTTGATCCGAGCCCCAAAAATTGAACAGCTTTCAACCCAGCCTGATTCTGGAAGCCTAAGAGACGGGCAGCTCACAATCCAGTTCGTCGCATTGCCAGTCGCAGCGATGTGGTTTGCGCTCTCCCCACACACACCTCCAGGGCTAGCCTTCCGGAACCGCCGGTCACACTCCTCCACCCACTTGCCGCCAAACAAGTTGGACATGCGTCGTACACCCACCTCCCCGAGTTGCTGCCATCCCACGCATTAGAAATGTTGGATCCCTGCATAGCCACAGCGCATACACAGCACGACACGGAACACAACCGGAGCGTGCCTGAAGCAACGTAGCTGCTGCTGGAAGGCGGTCGCTGCTGGGCCCTTCAGATGGGTGCCGGAAATGTGCAGCCCGACAGGCTCGGTCTCGGGCTTGCCGGCACCCGAGCGCAACGACCGCAGCCAGCTTTCAGTGACAAGAATCCTCAGGACAATCTGCTGTATCGCCCGAGCTCCAGAGGGCCAGCGTCAGCGCTGCAACGGATAACTGCCGAATAGCGAAGGCACGACGCAGGCGCTGTGCGCTTCGGCATTGCTCATTGCTTCGGATCCGCGTCCGGCTGCCACCCATCACCCAAGCCACCGCTGTGGATTTCTGACGCACCCCAACTCCATCCCTCTATCCCGAAACCTCAATTCCTTCCGATCTTGGGGCCAAAGTTTCTACTCTCCACTATCAGCCCGAGCCGATGACAAGCATTATTGGCGACTTCCTTCAACGGCCTCTTCAGTCTTGGTACGTGACACGTACGAGCTGAATGGATGCTTCGGACTGCCCTTCCAAGTTGCCACACGCTAACCTTAGCCTGCCCTGCCATACCATAAAATTTGTTGAGAGTTAAACTACGACTTAAAATTATTGAAAGGACCCAGCCCACGCAACGATAGGTCAGGGGTTTCTTCGATTGTTTGAGGGAGGTCCTCTTCCTCTAAGCGGGATAACGATAAGCGGAATTCTTGAAAACCAGGCACGCATCGGACCCAGCTCGGGCTTCGGGAGACCACCCCAAAGTCACTTGTACAGTAATTAATTACAGAAGCGTTGGAACTGGCTTCAGATAGTTCATTGACGCTCAAGGGGAAGGATCGTAGAAACCAGCCATCAAAGCAATCACAGTCCAGAACATGAGAAATGCAAGGATGATAGAAATAATGGCGGAATTAAACCTCCGTGAATCACCCTCGTCATATAGCCCAACTTCCTCCTCTCCGTGCGTTGGCTCTATGATGTGGCTCTGAGCTTCCATGGAAGAACCTGTGGAGCAGATTGTGCAGCAGCAACTCCCACCTACCAGCAGAGGGACTCGCTCCACCCCACCCATGCGCTCCACAAGAAGGCTCAGATAATTGTCACCTTCCATGTGTATCTTTCGACGGGTTACTGGCTTGAGCACCTGCTGTGCCAGGAACAAGAACCTCATTACAACTGGTCTTCGTTGACAGGAATGCATAGGAAGAAAAGCGAGAACAGCACCTGAATCACTGCGTTGGCAATCACTTTGACAACGGCTGGGAGATTGATGACAAACAGAGTTGCGAGCCGAGTGGGATAATGCTCTTGCACAAGAAGAGAGCAAGACTTCATCATGCCGACAGGAAACCCTATGGCAGGTGTTCCGTCGCAATCCATGATGACAGTTACCCTGGGATCGTTTTTATGGAGAAGATGTAAGATTCCGTATTCCACCTGAGAAACTGGGAACAGTAAGGGCGAGGATCTGTTAGACGGCTTCACACCATAATGCTACCTATCGGCATGCTGGACCCGGAAACGTCCAACTGTGATCTTCATCAAGGAACAAGACCCCAAAAAAGCGTAAGCCATCACTAACATCTCCTATGGAGAGAAGACCCGGAACACAGGACAGTCAAGATGCAGGCACAACAGAAAAATACCCACTGCCTGAGCAAAGCGAGGCCGATCATCCGCATTCAAGGTAGAATATGCCTGACCAAGCCGAATCACCAACACCGGCCTCGACTCAGTGTCACGGTCATGCCAATACACAAGACTTGACCATGCATCTAACTCCCGGGGTGACAGAAAGTAATATCTTTCACGCCATCTCAAGGTCTTCTTGACAACTTGAGGAAATCGTTCAAGATCGTTGTTTGCTGCCACCAAAAACCGCTCCAACTCATCATCATCCAACCTGCAAATGTGATCCCTGTTCAATTGAGAAGGAATAAACACTCCCCCGCATCTGAGACCTAAATCCAGAGCACCCATCCCAAATGAGACAAAAGTACACGAACCTCTCTGTCAAAGAAACTCCCTCCTCCTCTAGGACATGCTTCAAAGCTTCAAGTTCCTTGGAGCATTTGTGTTTTCCCGAACTGCTTTCCACTTGCCATCCACTGCTATCAATTGCACCGGGCTCTTGTCAGGAAACCGAAAGTCCGCTTACAAAACATCAAACACCATCCTTGTAAAAATGGACAGCATTTCTCAATATAGGGAGTGCCTCTGCTTGTCACCATCAACACAAATGGCACGTGGGCAAAGTAGTCGACATAAAACTGCATCAAGAAAGAACACAACAAGAACCAGTGCTTCTACGACCTCACAAAGATTGCCCACGCTCCTTCACCCGTGGGATAGACGTATAAGCTGAAACACGAGGCAGATAGGAAGCAGAGCATACCTCTCCTCTGTTTTCACGTCCGTAGGACGAGTGACGCCTCGCTGTTCATCAGAAGAGCCTGTGAAAGTAGTAGCGATAGAAAGAAAGAGCATAGGTTTCGACAGTCCCTGCAAACAGCAGATCGACGCCCTTAGAGCATAGGTTTCGACAGTCCCAGCAGCAGCACATCAACTCAACACCGGAGTCATCCTAAGGGGCTAACTGTTGTGCAACCAGAGAACGTGTTTCAGGAGGCACCACACTCCAAGAGCTGAAATATCGCAACCTAGCTCATCGGATGCTCCACACCACAAACCTGCGTGCATTCTGTCAAACGTCGCACATGCTGCCATTTCTGCAGCCACTTCAAGGGCGGTGTTTGCAACAACGAAATTCCCTGCAACCCCCACCACAGGGGTCGGCACTTCGCATTGGAGCCCCGTCTCAGGACCTCCAAGGCAACCACTTTTGCAAGAAACAAGAGCGCCTGCTCCATGGCCGCTCATCCGCGAGCGCCCACCTCAAAGGAGCCCATTCTGAATCTCCCCGTCCGTATCGGACCAAGCCAAGCCCCTGGCCCCCGGGATCCGCTTAGGTCGAAGAAGCCCCACCTGCTTCAAACTGCGAAAGCCTTCCTCCTTCTCGCGTTCCAAGGCAATTGAGAGACGACCAACCTGGACTAGACTATGCCCCGATCATCCTCCGACTATGCAGTATGCACCGAGCAACCACGCTCACATTCCTCTCCGGCCCACGTGCGCCAACTACGGGCCACCACATCAGCAGTCTGCCGACTCACCGTCCCATTGCCAGCCTGCAGTGCAAGTCACAGGGAGCATGTTGATACATCTTGACAAACCTATGCACATACCTCGTCTAGCATACGTACGTACGTACATACATACATACATACATACATACATACATACATACATACATACATACATACATACATACATACATACATACATACATACATACATACATACATACATACATACATACATACATACATACATACATACATACATACATACATACATACATACATACATACATACATACATACATACATACATACATACATACATACATGGCCTCGGGCCCTCTAGAGGGTTGTTCCCCTCGCCCCGGTGTAGCGGTGTAGGTGTAATAGGTGGGACTTCCCATCTCTGCATATTTGTAAGGTCTTCACGGGGACTTCCCATCTCTGCATATTTGTAAGGTCTTCACGTTGCAGTGCATACATACATACCTCCTGGCCATCTTTTTGTGACACGGAAATGGCGTCACAGGGTTTTGAAATGGCTCTCATTCCCGCCAGAACTGGGAACGTATAACACAGAGAGAGGATCAGGTAGATTGGAGGATTTCTTGAGCATGATGTTTCGCAACCAATGTTACAAGAGCAACCGAGGTGGAACTCGTTGGACTTATTTGTGGGACCTCAAGAGGAGGATCAAACGCGCGGAGGCCCGGATGAGGATCAGAAAACAAACACAAGACCTGCTCAATGTGCGGAACATGGTTGGAGGAGCCCCATTTCCTGCTGCACGTCTCGGAAGGTCGGTTGGCGGAGCCGTTGGATCCGCACAGCTTCGAGATGACGTCTTCGTTGTGGAGCACACTGCCCCAGGAGTGTCTCGACAAAATTCTGGCCAGGCTGCCCTTTGGCAGTCGCGTTCGCTTCTCCGTCGTTTCCAAGACCTGGCTGTCCCTTTTGTCATCCTCCGATTTCAAGCGCTTGGGTGCTTCTGAGGGGCCTCTACCTATACTTCCGATCTGCAGCCTGGAGTACCAGCCTGGCAAGCTTGCTCCTTGCAAGCCGCGCGTTTCCGATTTCGGAAGGCTGTCAGAAATCCGGCAGCTGGAGGTGCTCAAGGTCGGCTTGTCCTTTCTTCCTCCCAAATTCCAGGCTTTCCATTCCTCAGAGTACGTTGCGCAGGACGACTTGGTTTGCATCTTCAAGCTTGACAGATACAAAAAGCCGGAAAAACCAAAGGTTGGAAAACGCTAGGCTGAAATTCAGCGTCCCGAGAAGGGGCTAATTAACTTATTCACATAGCGCTGGAGTCGGGGATGAGGATGGGGGTGCGGACGATGAGGATGGGGAATGCGGAAAAAGAAACCAACTGTTAGCATCTACAGGTCCAAGGATAACAGCTGGAAACCTGACTAAGCCACTTGCGTTTCCCGGCATGTGTTCCGATGGCGATGACCCAAACTGGCCTCAGTATGTGTTGCGCAAAGGTGGACTGTGCACAGCAGAGGAAGACAACACCCACAGTCTCGAAAGTGGTCGAGTTGTTTGGAATGGGAGCTGGTTTGACGGAAGTGTTGACGAAGATGAGGATACGGAGCCAAGAGTTACGCGCAAAGTCTTTGCGTGGCAGGGAAAATGTTCTGCTTCGAACAAGGCTTCGAGGAGGACACGGTGGATTTGGGGTTTTGGAGATGGAAAGGAGCACCTAGGTCTGGCGGAAGGTATCTTTTTTGCCTGAGCATTTGCAGGAACTTCTCTTGGAATCTGTGAAGTGCCGCCCGAGGAAAGACCGAAAGTTGGTGTTGAAGTTGATGAAGATGAAGGCGAAGGCGAAGCGGATGATCACCTTGGATGGAGCAACCTTGTTGGGTGATACAATGCACTTCACTATTGGTATTGGCTTTGAGAAGAACCATAAACTCCGTTTGTGCAAGCACGTGGTGGGATACAACATTCCGGACAATACATGGACTCTTATTTGCCAAGGCGTGCACAGATTCTTCTGCAGCAATTGGTACCATCTCTTCCGACCGAGTGATGTCATTGTTTAAGAAGTGCCCGTTTCCATGTTCAAATCTGTCAAGTGTGCATTCAAGCAGCTAAGCACATGCTGCTAGAAGCTCTGACCAAGTCTGTAGTTGAGTTGGTTCGGTAGAACCTCGAACTGGAGAGAAGCAGCCGAAAGTGTCCAGAAGGCTGCCGATCGTTTCCTGCGAAAAAGCCTCAAGCATTCATGGTTGAGAACTTGAGAAGTCAAGAATACTAGATCCTGAACCTTCCTTGAACTTTGCCCACGTAGTGTTCCAAGATTCCAAGTGTCCAATCAGTGAACACAACTATTGTTCCAACATTCCGATAGAATTGTCCAGAAGAAGTTCAGCTGATACATCCCGTTTGAAGCCAAGCGTCTCGTGCATAGGTTCATCTGCCGCAATTCGTACCATCTCTTCCGACCGAGTGATGTCGTTGTTTGAGAAGGACCCGTTTCCATGTTGAAATCTGTCAAGTGTGTATTCAAGCTGTTAAGTTTCTGCTGTTAGACGCACTGTCCAAGTTTGTAATTGAGTTGATTCGGTAGAACCTCAGACATGAGGGAAGCAGCCGGAAGTGTCCAGAAGGCTGCCAGTTGCTTCCTTCAAAAAGAGCTGCCAATTGTTTCCTTCAACAATATTTGAAGCAATCATGGTTGAGAACTTGAGAAGCACAACAGTGCTATCCACCACTTTCCTTCAACCTTGCGTACGCAGTGAATGGCAGGCTCCAGCTGCCTATGCTGGAAGTCGTCTTCCAAGATTTCAATAGAATCGGCCACAAGAAAGTGCATCTGATGCATCCTGTTTGAAGCCAAACATATCACGTGTTGGGTGTCAAGTGAAGGTAAGCACAACCCAGAGCGCCGACAAGGCACTTCACAATGTGATATGCCAACAAGTGTTTGGACTCGGTCCGAAGCCTTCAGCATGTCCATGCCTTCTATCAGGCAGCCACCAGAGTAAACCATATAAATATGCTATATGTATGACATTGTATGTTGCTTGTGGCTTCCTTTCTTCCAGTAAGGGCGGGGAATTGGTAGCTTTCCCCCAGTTTTGCCAAATTGTCCACAGATAACTTTTGAAGCAGGCTGCCGGGCCGTCATTCTGGAAGTGTGGTCACGCTCTCCGGGAATTCCAAGCATGTTCGACTCGCTACGTGCGCCGCGAGGGGAAAGGGCTTGAAGGGATGGACTCCAAGTGTGGTGCAGACGGTGTGCAAGTGGAGGGAGCTTTCATAGGAGTTGGCTGCAACAGAATAGTTGGCGCCGCAGCATGGGGTCCTTCAGGGCTCGTTGCATTTGGGGCTCATCATGCTGTTGCTATTCTTGACCCCGAGCAAGCCAAAATTTTGCTGACTCTTCCTGGTCACCATGACCTAGTGAACTGCGTCGAGTGGCTTCCTCGTTATTCTTGTCAGATAGAGGAGCATGGTGAACTGTTGTTGCTAACTGGAAGCGCCGATGGGGCCATAATCGTGTGGGGCTATAAGCCCTTGGAAAGGAAGTGGAGGCGAGCTTGTGATCTGGGAAAAGCTCATGACAAAGCAGTCACTTGTATCTCTGGCTATGTTTTGTCTCCTTCCACTGCTTTGATAGCCTCCAGCTCATCGGATGGAGCTGTGCGAGTTTGGTTGCTGGTACGGACTCCAGCATGCTCTATGTCTTTGCTTCAGAGTATTAGAATTGGCTCCAGGTCAATTGTGGCTGTGGCACTTGCGGCTCTTGTTGGTAGCGAAGGAAATTTTATCTTGGCGTTGGGAGGACTGGACAGCCAGATATATTTGTACGTTGGTAAACCAGCTGGAGGTTTCTCATTAGCTTGCGAGCTGAAGGGACATCAGGATTGGATTCGGGGCCTTGATTTTTCCTCTCCCATTGCAGAGGAAGAGGGCACTGCTCTTTATCTTGCCAGTTGCGCACAGGACAAGTTTATCAGAATCTGGAAGATTGTCCCCAGGGATAGGTCGGAGGAGGTGCAAGCGCCAAGAGTCAGTCTGAAAACATATATTGATGGACCGGTGTTCAGAGTCGATGAAGAAACGTACCAAACGTCTGCAGAATCTGTTCTCGCAGGTCACGAAGACTGGGTTTACTCTGTCCGCTGGAAACCCCCAGTGCAAGGTGATAGAGGAAGCGTGAGCCAGTCTATGTGTGTGTTATCGGCCTCCATGGATCGGACCATGATGATATGGACACCCGTGTCCAAATCTGGAATATGGTTGAATGATGTTAATGTCGGGGAGCTTGCGCATACAGCTCTAGGGTTCTATTCCGGCTTATGGAGTCCACATGGAGACGCAATTCTGGCTCATGGGTACGGTGGTTCTTTACATCTTTGGAAAGACATCAGTTTACGAGGAGACTGGCAACCTCAGATAGTGCCCTCGGGACATTTTGCTCCGGTTGTTGACCTGGCCTGGGCCACCACTGATGAGTTTTTGCTTTCTGTAAGTCATGACCAAACTGCTAGAGTATTTGCCTGGTGGAATAGAAGCACATCGAAAGGCTTATCAACCTCATGTTCGTGGCATGAGATTGCTAGACCGCAGATTCATGGTCATGACTTGAATTGTCTAGCCATAATCAAAGGGAAGGGCAATCACAGATATGTCAGTGGGGCTGAGGAGAAGGTTGCCAGGGTTTTTGAGGCACCTGCAGCATTCTTGGATACTCTCTCTGGTGTTTCAGGGTTAGAAACCTTTACAGAGTATATCAGGAGGAGTGATGTGTTGGTGCTTGGGGCAAACATGTCTGCTCTGGGCTTGTCTCAAAAGCCAATATATGTGCAAGGCCAGGGTAGACATGGTGGGGACAACGTGACAGATAGCCTAGATACCATGGGGCCGGTACCTCAGGCAGAACCATGTGTTGTTACACAGCCACCCCTTGAGGAACATTTAGTGCAAAACACATTGTGGCCAGAATCCCATAAGCTTTACGGACATGGAAATGAGCTGTTTTCTATGTCCTGCAATTATGCAGGCAGCCTTCTAGCAACAGCTTGCAAGGCATCAAGTGCAGATTTTGCTGATATTTGGCTGTGGCAAACAGGTTCCTGGAGGCCAACTGGGCGACTTCATTCTCATACGCTAACAGTTACTCAATTGGAATTTTCGCATGATGACAGATTTCTGCTTTCAGTATCTAGAGACCGTCATCTTTCTGTCTTCCAACTGAACGCATCCCCTGAACAGCTTGACCAGGTCCCGTACAGGTTGATATTCAGGAAGGAAGCTCATAAGCGAATAATCTGGGCTTGTGCTTGGAGCCATTGTGATAAGATTTTTGCAACTGGTTCACGAGATAAGTCAGTCAAGGTGTGGACTGTTGAGCAAGCTCAGGAAGTACAAGTGAAACTGGTCACCAGTTTGCCACTCTTCGGGAGCAGTGTCACCAGTCTAGCCTGGTCCCCAAGTTTGCCCGGTAAGCAAGACCAAGTACTTGCTGTTGGTTTGGAAAGCGGACTCTTAGAATTATGGAAAGGAACATTTGGAAGTTCTGGTGATGCACCACCGCAAGGTCCCGGGAAGTTTGAGATGAGGTGTTTGATCAGGATTGATGAGCACTTGTGTCATGTAGCAAGTGTCCATCGCTTGGGCTGGAGCAATAAGATCGAGGAAACCACTGACGACATGGGCAGGAAAGCAGCTTTATTGAAATTGGCCTCGTGTGGAGCCGATTTTTCTGTTAGGATTCTATACATAGGCTCCCATTAGGGGAGAATTTTGATATGACGACTCCCGGGTTAGCAGAACTCTTTGTGATCGGCTTGTTAGACTAATGTAGAGAGTTGTAGATCAAGCCTTAGTCTGTCACAGGGACATTGCCGGCATGCTCCCCTCCTCTGTGGACTCAAATATAAGTGGACCAAGTGGACAACGACCACGGTTCGTGCTTACGGTTCACTGCAAGAAGCCATTTTGCTTGAAGCTGTTGATGCAGTCCTGAAACATTGTCCCTAGACTCTTGAATTTGGCGAGGCCCAGCCTTTCAATCTTTTCAGTATTCAACCGATGAGGAATCTCGTTCCCCTTCTCCTCGAGGTTGGGACTAGAGGCAATACAATTCGGAGCTCATTCCATCGATTCAACCAAATCCCAGCAAAGAAATCATGGAGCGTCAGGCAGCTACAAACCTGAGAGGAAGTGGGTACTCTGGGTACTGGGTCTTCAGCATTTTCACAACCTCAGCCCAGTGGGCTACTCTTTCGGAGCAGATATACCGCCCTGATGTTGTAGGCTCTTCATACACAAGCAAATGGGCTGTGACTACGTCATCTATGTGAACAAATCCAATAATTTGGTTCGGAAACGTCTTGGCCCCACCTGCCAACAAGATTCATGGTTCTTTTAGTGTGCAGAGATCAAGATCGAGCATCCGGATGGCTTGGAATTATGCCGGATACATTTTTGAACAGAAGTAACAAACCGCGCAGAAGGTGAAGAACCACGAGAATGGTGCTGGTGGGCATGGGTGGCAGCATGGGGCCAATCACAAAGGATGGGTTCACGACAACCAAGTCCACATTGTGTGTCCTGGCAAACTCCCATGCTTGCTGCTCGGCCAACGTTTTCGCCAAAGGATACCACAACTGCTCAACAAGCGCAACGAAGCATTCGAACAGTGAGAACAGCAGGTACCGTGTGAGGTGCAGGAATCCGCATTGCACCAGCCCAGAAAGTAACCATACGTGATAGTCTCTGCAGTATTCGGCGTTACTCCATGTTAATTCATCCAGAGGCGGCTCCTCCGTGCTGCGACCGTAATCGTACCGGATGGCAGAACAGGACGACGTCATGACCACCCTCTTGACGGAACGGCTCCTGTAGCATGCGCGGAGGACGTTCATGCTGCCCTTGAGGCAAGGATCCAGCAGTTTTGTCTGCATCCCGCTCAACAACCTGAGAAATTCTCATCAATTTGAAGCGACAATCGCACTTGTCAGTACTGTGCCAGCGTACCGACCTGGGGATCGTCTTTAGGTTCGTACAGAACAGGACTGGCCGTGTGGAACACGCCGAGCACACCATCCACAGCGGCGTCGAAGCTGCCTTCCTTGAGCAAGTCCGCTTCCAGAATGCGCAGTCGCTCCCGCGCTCCGGGCAGCTTCCAAAGGAACTCGGTTCGCCTCGTGTTCTCTGCACACGGTGCTTGATAGGATCATAGTGCTTCTAAAATACACAGTCAGGAGAAGAACAGCAATGAGGCGGCTGCGCTCGCAACCTGCGTGCCGAACTGTGGTGCGCACTGTATAGCCTTTCTTCAGCAGTTCCCTGATGAGGAAGGAAGCGATGTAGCCGGTGCCTCCCGTCACACACACTTCATGCGCGTCGGGCAGCCCCATGGATGGATGTCGATATGTTGTTGTTGCGGAGGCCCCTTCCATTCCTCTGCCCAGATTGCTGGCTTATAAGGGCATTGCACAACGCATGCCGATGCACTGGTTGCCAAACAACATGATGATCAAATTGACGGGCAGCAGAGCTTGAGGTGCGGGTAGTTCGCAAGGCCACCTAAGTCCCACAACCTTTGTGAGAGGCACCTGGGTCTGCCCTTGGACCGTTGGTCACCGCCGTACGATCTTTGTTCACTGCTAAGTGTGTTGTGTTAGTCTCCACATTAAATTACGATTCTCAGTAATATGGTCTTCCCAAGGAGTATACTTCCTTTTTCTGACCAATCTATTTTTTAAAATTTAAGCTATTATTAAGAATAAAACTAAAACATAATATTTATAATAAAATTTAATTTAATTATAAAATTTTTAATATTTAATTTATATAAAATATGAATTTACTCAATCTATATTTTATATATTAATATATTAGTTAAGCATATACTTATATTTTAGGAAATATGGAGACTTTATAAAGAAGAAGAGATGGGAACACCTATCGACCCACAAGAGGGCCGGAGGCTTAGGGGCCAGCCCCCACTCAATTGATGTACTCAAAATCTTGGCATCTTTGAAGTCCATCATTTCTAAGAACAATCTCAACGTCGGGTGGCTGTAAATTTTTTGTGCATTTTGCTACAGTCTTATCTACCAAATGCCCCAATTCTCGAAACCTTGTACTTGTACAGTTCATCAATAAACACACGAGTAGCACCCTCTGAAGTAGAGCCTCTCTACTTCAAGTCTTCTTGCCAAAAAAATTAGATGATAATACAATATAGTGAACAATACATATATAGACCTCAAGGTGTCTGTACTCATTTGAAAACTAATGATTGGTAAATATGTTAGTAAATACAGTACACTAAATTACATAAAACAGTTCATAGTTTATCATGAGGATGTGAGGACAAAGACAACTTTCACACATTGGTAAGACTAAAGCTAGACACAACGAAAGGTCACAGGATCTTGAGGTCGTGAGGAAGAGATAACTTTCATGCATTGAAGGGCGTCCATAGACAGCCTCACTAATTTGAGAAAGAAGAACTGACATGTACTCTCCCTTGAGCGGACATTCACAGCCCCTCCTTTTATAGTCTAGCTTGAACAGAAAGGCTCTTGCAAATTTGCTTGCTTTTATAGTCCGGCTAGAACAAGAAGGCTCTTGCAAATTTGCTTGCTTTTATAGTCCGGCTAGCACAGAAAGGCTCTTGCAAATTTGCTTGCTCTTATAGTCCGGCTAGAACAGAAAGAGCCTTTCTGTTCCTTGAGACGATCAAACCTTGAGACGATCTCATGCAGAACATGTCAAATGCCTGCCCTATCAACTTCTTCTTGTAAGCATCATTGATTCCCATGGTCTGTGTGTTACCCACAACAAACCCCATGGCCGCCTCTCGCTCTTCCACAGACAGTTCACCTAGCTCATTTCCAGCACGATCCATAATCATGCCATCACCACCTTGTCTGAAAGCATAAGACTATGGTGTACTCACCAGTGTTGGCCACAGCCTCCTTGGCTCACCAACCCTATTTACAGGAAAGAAAGGGAGCTTGTCCATTTCCTTCACAAACTGTAATTGTCTTCCTTCCTGCAATATGTCTGCAACATACTTGTCTTGAGCTATTGTTAAGGCCCTATGTTGCTTCAACACTTCCAGGCTTGCTACATTTGTCCAGAAACTGCGGATTCTATGAGCATAAGAACCACTCTGTATTGCATCAATGATCAGTTCTTGCCCCAACCAGCTTTGGATCTTCTCGTAGTCATCCCTCACAGACTGTCGCTTGTCAAACCCTGCACACACATTCTCAAGTATGTACTAGCACTTTGGGTTGAAGATATGGATCTCCTTCATGATCCGTGCCACTTCAACTGCCGATGATCCATCTCCTTCCCTTTGCAGTCGGCACTCCCATCCAAAGTATGATCATGTCCACTGGATGCTTGAGAGCTTTAATCTGCCGCCTCCCTACCAACTTGATGTCAATCGGACACGCTGCGACAATAAGCATTTTCCGTGCATTAGCAGGAAGACATCTGTGGGCGATTTTGCTAGCGGTCCATCCGAGCGCACACTAAATCCCGTATTGTGTAGTAAGTGGTTCGATCCCAAAGGAAAGTTTCGTACCTTCACCTTCAATCTACTACTTCTAACTACTTTTGATAGAATTCCGACCTGTCAAATCCCATCGCTAGCGGACCTACTCCAGACTCTAAGGCCGAAGGGCCCAGGCTTGCTCGATCGAACTCACGTCCTAGGAAATCCTCAAGGTGGTGGACAACGTCCAACAACCACCGGCACTCAAGGGCCGCCTCCTAGAAGTGCCTTGGAGATAGGTGCACACGCTTTACTCAGGTCACTGGGCGTCGTGTGATTCGATGGATCAACAACCATGGGAGCGGAACCCCATGCATTCGGCTTGCATTCGTCAGGCGCCGTTCCCTTCCCAGTAGACTCCGGGGGTCGAGTATTACAAGCGGTCCGGTAGCTAAAATTCCGTGAGTCCGGGCAACATCAAGGGAGAGCGCGAGGCCTACCATTAACCTCCTCGCCCTTGCTTTCCTCGACGCCGTTCGTCCTTGTCTAATCCTTCTCTTTCGCCGTCAAAAGCTTCGTTCAGTGTGTGGCTTCACGTTCGGATGAGGCGTGGCTCCTGCAATACCTCCGTGGCTGCGTCCTCATAAGCAGGGCCGATGCGGGCTTCTTCCCTCCTTGGCTCCACTGCTCTCGTCGCTAGCTACTACTCCGGTATGCTTAACCCCTCCGCATGCTCACGAGGAAAAGGGGGCATAGTTCTTTAGCACTTGCACTCACCACCACGTGTTAGGAGGCTCGTTTCTAGAGCCAGGATGTCCTTCTCCGAGGTAGTTCGCCTGCTCGATGACTTGGATAGCGCATCCACACTCCGCGGAGCGCAGTCCAATGAGTCCTCCCTTCCCTGTACTTGTGGAGGCTACCATTCTCCTGGCGCCTGGGGCCCGGCAACCTAGGCTACCTCGGTTGTCTGGGCCACCTTCGTGGCCCGTCGCGCTTCTGCCAGCGCTTTGCCCAAGGACTCTGCTCCAACCTTAGGAGCGCATCTGCTGCTCCAACCAAGGAGCGCGTCCGCCGTTTCTCTGCCGGCGCTTCCATTGCTGCCGTCGCCAACGCCATAGCGGGCTTCTTCCTTGTAGGTCCACCCTTTGTCTTCGACTTCTCTCCATCCCTAGCTGACTCCTTTGGACGAAGCTTTGGACGAGCTTGCCAACAGGTCATCTCGATATGACTCCATCTCTTGCACGCCTTGCAATTCTCCTTGCCCTTTGATGCTCCGGACGCAGAATCATGACGGTGCGGAGCATCAAAGCAAGAGCGTGCGTGATCTACTCTCATGATGCGGCTCCATGATGCCTATGTTGCAAACTTCTCCTTTGGTGTAGCAGGCTTTGAGTAGCCACACGACTGTCCTTGCTGCCCATATCCCGACTTTTGTTGATATATGACTACAGTTGCACAGATGATTCTCCCTCACGATTGTGCCAATGATTCTTTGGTGACAATGTCTCCCTGGAGCACCTTTTGTGCTATCAGATATACTTCCTTCAACTCAATGCTTCTCCATGAAACATATGCACAACATCAACAATCTTTCTACGATATCTAGAATTCATTGCTGCAATAAAAATTGCGGCAAATAATTTACTAGCATGGTTACCTCTTCCTCCTTTTCTTTCGCCATTCCTTGTGTTGTCGTGTCCACTGGCTTCTTCATTCTTTGCCTTGCACAAGCCCTGCGGACATAGTCAACTCCTTCTTCAATGATCTCATCCTTGATCTCCCATTAGCACATTAGTGCCTCACCTGCAAGTTAAGTAATTATCTTTCTGAATGCCACCTCTGCTGAGAACTACTCCTTGTATTTCAATGGCTTTCCTCATGATTTTTATACTAATATCAGCTACTAGCTGCCTTAATCTGAGATATGCTGCTCTCAATGACTCACCAATTTGGAAGGAAAAACGTGACAGCTCCTATATGTTTTCCAAGGAAGAAATGGGAAGCATTTCACTGAACTATTCAAAGGCCAAATTTACCAGATAATTTACTGGCATGGTTACCTCTTCCTCCTTTTCTTCTGCCATTCCTTCTCTTGACCGTGTCGCGGCTTCTTCATTTTCTTTGCATGCGGCCCTACGGACATAGTCAACTCCTTCTTCAACGCGATCTGATCTCCATAGCACATTAGTCGTCACCGCAGTAAGTACTTATCTTCTCGAATGCCATCTCGGAAAGGCTCCTTGTATTTCAGCTTCATATCATCAAGACCCCAGCGGAACTTCTCCTCAAAGTCCGCCATTGACATGGTTGCATGCATGCAGACTCATGAAGGCGGATGGCGAGGGGCCTAACCGATATGCCGTTTGTGGCGGGACTTTCGGCGATAAGCAGGCGCACAATCCGTGTCGTTGTAGGAAGTCAGTTCCCAAAGGAATGATAGGCTCCGTTTGCGTTTGGTGATTCTTACCTCACTGCGCGTTCGGCCTCACACGCTACTACTACTTAGCGTTCACCGTCTGAGGCCGGTATGGCCGTTTAGGGACCCGTTCGCGTCCGTATCGTTCGTCACTCACACTTCGATCCTTTCCTCTCTCCCTCACGCTACACTCCTCGGTCTTAGAAGGCAGCGCGGGTTACGGCCGGACCTCCTCGTCGTTCAGCGGGCCTCTCGTCCTCTGCCCTCCGGAGTTCCTCGGCTCACCACGTTCGATCCGTTCGGTCTTTGGGCGCTCCGGGCGAGCGGGTCACGATCACCCTTCCTGCGCACACCACAACCGTTAGGTCCGTCACGGGACCACGATCAATCTCCCGGGCTGCCTTTCGGTGACTCGGGACTCACGTTAGCAGAAGACACACAAGGTGCAAGCAGCGGCATCAACACCAAGAGAAGATTTATTGAGGCCTTGGCCCTCTTATACTACGCCGGTCGGCGCCTAGGTCATCGATGTACCGGGTGCATATGTTTGATTACCTTCGATTTGCCGAGCGCCGATCCCGATCAACGAGCCGGATGCGCTCGTGCACCCCATCCACTAAGCCGGAGCTCCACCTCGGTGAAGGACCAAAAGAAAAAGTGAACAATTTGACGAGATCGCGATCGGTCCCAAGCCATCCTTGTCGAGCTACCGAGTTGAGAGCTGCTGAATCTTTAATGCTGCCCTTCAAACCGTGTGCATTTGTCGTTGTCTTTGGAATGCGCGGGCCTATTAACTTTTTGTTGCCAATCGGCCGTGGGACATGTGTGCAAGATCCGCGAGTTGAAAGAAGCGCGTTTTATTAGCATGGCCACAAAAGGATGTCGAACGTGGAATGCCCTTGGATCCGGTCTTGCAAAATGTGGTGAGTCAAACATCACGCCACGCTTTTGACAAGTCGAGGCACAAGGATGTGGTGAAAGGAATGCCTAAGGATCTAGCTCTTGTCGAGTAGGTTGCATATGCTTACGACGCTAAGGGAAGATGCTTAGGATGCTAAGGATGGATGATTAGGATGCTAAGGACACATGCTTAGGATGCTAAGGGCGAGATAGCCGAGGATGGTAAGGCGGTGGCTCCTCCCACAAAGCCAACATTATCCGAACCAAATTGTAAAGTTTCAAACATGAAAGACAAATCAAAAAGTAGTTTGAGTTATTTGAGTAGTCGGAATACATTATATAATATTAAAAATAAATTAGAGTGATTGAAGAAATTCTTTGTCACTTTAAATAATTTTCAATAATAAATCATGATTAATGATCCTTGATTATTTAATTATAGTTTGAATTT
>MU008225.1:0-92735 GCA_010909165.1 Anthoceros angustus
AATGCCAATGCCTGGAGCAAGTTCCGGCGCTAATTTGGGAATTTCACGCAGTGATAAGGCTAAGGCCAAGGTGCCACCACCGAGAAGGTGGCCTCCCTGAGGCGTTTATTGCCTCACCGCAGATGGCGGCACTCATGGCCTACCTCTGAGCTGCCAAGCGCCGCCTTGTTCCACAAAGTGCGGATGAGGAGGACTATGGGCCACCGTGACGCTGTGGTCATTGTTGCCCACCACCGAGCATCCTTCAACACCGCCACCACATGGGTAGGCTAAGAGTTGCCTTCCCATTGACGCTGCATCCGGATCTCTGGACCAGTACTCGATCATGCAGCCATGCACTCCCAAAGACACTACCACTGGAGCCATCCCTATTCGATGCCTGACCATTTTGGGAGAGCGCATAGATAACACTCAGGATAGCACGGGAGAATCCACTTGAATCACCCCTCTTGCCTCAAGCTCACCGAGCAATTGAGATTTTGATGTCCCGGTTCACCCTCCAAGACATGGGGATGGGTCGATCAGCATTGGAGACAAGGCTAGCAAGAGGATTCATCTGCCAGCCAAGCGATCGGCCCTTGAGGACTTAGGGCGGGTCTCGCCCCATGGGCTGGATCACAGGTCGTGAAGCGTTTGGGAGTCCGTCGAGTATGAGCTGTCTTGGGCACCCACCAATCTTAATCAGGAGGGGACTGTGGGACCCATGTCCTGTGCTCCTGCAGCCCCTGGAGTGGAATCGCCATGTCCCATGGCAGACAGCCCTTGCAGGCTTCCTCGCCTCGTTACGTGCCCACTTATCGGCAGATTCGGACCGGGCCAGAGCTCCCGACTGGGCCAAAGTTTCTGCAGCCCGAGTATGAGTCTGGAAAAGGTCTCTTGCAAAGAACAAAGTATGCCGGGAGAGCATCTGCCCCTAAATTGAATTTTGAAGCCCACCGGAGAGGACTTGCATTACGGGCAAAGGAGGTTTGCATCGTGAAGGACTCCTTGAAAGCACAAGTGGTTTCTTTGAGTGCCCGTCGGAATAAGAGCGGGGTGGCGATTTGTTGGAGGCTGGCCAACAAACACTCGATGTTTGGCGATCTGGGCGGATGGTAATGATGAAGACACGAGATGGGAGCGAGGACTCGAGGGCTTTGGTTGAAGTCGACACTTTCGATGAGGAAGAACTTGAGCGGATCTGAACTTGGCTGTAGTTTATGATTCGTGTCGGCGCACCTGAGTCACAAGTTAGCCCAGGGCGTAGCGTTTGTAGTTGTGAACTATTATGCATGCTAGTGGTCAATTTTGGCGGAACCTAAAGCAGGATGGTCTCCCGGCTTGCAGACGACGTACCCATACCTAGTTTTGTTGTGTTATTACTAGGCCTTTTGTCAATGTGGAAATGGATCATCGCACAAAACAAACTACTTTTGACTACTGCGCGCCGGCCACAGCCCTTGACCCTTCCTTGGTTTTGTTGTTTCACAAACTGCGCATTTAGCTGTAGGAATCATTGTCCATGGAATGGGACACCTGGAAATCCAAAAAAACACGGTTTTGGGAACCATGTGTTATTAGTGAAGGAGGTTTCGTTCAACCAGAAGCGGGTTCGGATATTCACCCCCTTCACTGAATAGCGTGTTAACTATCATATTCGGGAGAACAAGGCTCTTACCAAGCAATTGGCAGCTCGAGAGGAGAAGGTGGAGCAACTTGCTCACATGGTGCGCACATGGGAAAAGAAGGCGGAAGACAAGCAAGTGCTGCTAATGGAGGAAAGGTCAAGACGAGAGCAATCTCTGCAGCAAATGAGGACAGCACAAAGGCAAGTAGGCGCACATGAGCGGGTCATAGCCACACAGGCTGTGAAGATTAGTGACATGGAAAAGGAGCTGGGAGAAATCCGCCGGAGGCTGGAATTGAAGGAAGAAGAGCTGGAAGAACGGACACATTTTGTCCAAAGATTGGAAATGGAGCAGAAGTCCAACAAGGAGATGCACAACTCCCTAGGAGGATAGGGGAGTTGGAGGAAGAAATGGCAAAGGAGAAAGGCCGTCATGAGGCGGTGGTGCGAGCATATGTTGGCGGTGAGGAGGCGAGATTTGGTGATTATGCCCTACAAGAGAGATTGATCCATGCTGCAGAATGAGAGGACGGAGAATGTGGCTCTCCATGTCAAGGCGGTGAGCTGGCCTTGGGCGAGATGCTTACAAAAGCAAGTGTGAGCATGGGTATGGCTTGAGGATTACGAATTGGAGATGGCACAACAACGATTTGCGGCCCATCTTCACAACAAGGTGCTCAAGGCCACTAACGAGTTGTTGCGACTTCTTTGAGAGGAGGATGTTGGGACCTCATGGCGATGATAGGGAGGCCCTCATGCAAGTCAACCGGAAGCCTTAGACTTGGAGAGTGTCCCAAGCAGGGGTGAAGAAACTTGGGGAAGCAGTGAGCGGGAAGCTGCAGTGGAGAATCACCCGGAAGGGGAAGAAGAAAGACCCGGTAGGAACTCCTACCGTGGTAGGAGGAGTTCCTACCGTGGTAGGAGGGACTCCTACCGTGGGAGAAGGTCCTACCATGGTAGGAGGCCGGGAGTTCAAAGGTTGCTAGCATGGATTGTGACGGCGGGAGGCAGTACCTTGGCCCTTGCGGAAAGAAGGAAGAGGGGTTGATCTTGCGGAATGGAGCAAGAATCACAAGGAGAAGACCAACCTCCTAACATGGGTGCAGGGCAAGGAGCTCACTTGCTCCACAAGTGAGAAGGAGGAGAAGGCGAGGATGAGCCGGTGGCTAAGAGCCGGGCTATTTTATTGGAGGAAGGAACTCAAGATAGGCATCAAGATAAGGAAGGGATTCATAAGAAGTCCTTAAATTAGCTTGAAGACATGGGGCAAGATGCCACTTGGGAAGACTTTTCTTTAGAGGAGGACATTAATGCTTGTCACCCGAGAGTGTGTTGACTAGCTAGATAGGAATGTTGGCGAGCCATTAAGGCTCACATAGGTGAATTTTGCTAGAATAGAATTTTACCCAAGATGCTTGGATGTCGAACTTAAATTAAATAGGATACACTAAAATAAGGAGTAAGGCGGTGCAGGAGGCGCGAGAGGCTGTGAGGACCTCCCTATAAAGGAGGAGCTTGTGAAGTAAAATTATCGTGTCTTGCGCTCCCATCCTCCAGTCCTTCACTTTGTGCAGAATTTCGTCACGCCAACGCGATGTCTCGTAGAGAGGAGAACGCGGTCGGAGTCGGGTGGAGGGCTTGCTCTTTGCAGCGCCCCTGCTGTGAATGGTTCTGTGTGAATTGTTTTGCTTTGAGTGTGTGGCGATGCTCAAGGAACTCTCGGCTTGAGGGTAGACTCAGGAAAGACTCCACGGAGGTTCTCGCTGTCTGGTACAAACCACATAGCGCCCAAGGAAGAACTCGTTAATTTCGGACGGACCCAGGCGGTTGTGCGTGGAATTAATGAGCCAATTGGTGTTAGAGTAGGAGATTGTGGAGGAAGGAAGGGTAGATGAGTAGAGAAGAAGAGGCGTTGTTGATTGAGAGAGTTGTGAGGAGAATTAGAGTGTAGGAAAAACGGAAGGCCACAGTCAGAGCCTAAGGGACGAATCCCAAATCTGCAAGTAAGAGGGCGCTCCCTGTGTGGAGAAGAGTGTCTTAGGAGTAGGGACGAAGTTGCGGTGTGGGTCAGGGGGTCCCTGGGCGCCCGTGATAGACACCTTGCTGTTAAGACGTAACCTGCAATTGTGTGGTGTCGTTGTAGGTTGAGGTTTGGTGAGTTCTGAGCGATGCAGCGTGCTGCTGTAGAGGCGTGAGAGGCGCCTTGCTTGTTTAGAAGGCTGAGGTAGTGTGTAGGCTGGTAGTGGTGATTTCTCAAGATTGTTCCACAAGTCTCATGGGACGAAACCCAGCGTCTAAAGCAGCGGTGGGATAAGTGTGGCGGAGAGGGTGCATCTCGAGCCCCGGATCTGCCTCCCACAATCTTTCGTGCGCCCCGCGTCCGTTCAACTAGAGGGGCCGGTGAGGCCGAGACGCGCCCACTCGATCGCAGCCGAGGCGATAGCCGAGGTCTCACGCGCTAATTGTGCTATGCACCCGGCTTACAACTCCCTTTTCTCTCTCTTTCAAGTAAAACAACTATCAGTTTTTGACTTTCGCACATTAAAGTGTTCGAGCTATTTTCCACCGTTTTACCAGAGTACTTTTAAAGTTTTACGGACTTATGACATACTTCCTAGGTATATTCTACCGGAGTTGAAGGAGTGTACACCGGTGATTTTGGATGTGCCTGGTCTTCAGAGTAATATTTCTTCCTCTGCTCATTGTACGGCCCGGATAGAAAGTTTATCATTTCGAGTATCTCGTCCAAACGCGAATATTTCTACAGGCAATTACAATGTAAGAAACTGTGCAAATTGAATATAACTATTCAAAATCTTATATACTAACCTCAAACAGTGCAAACAACTCCTTTTGATTCTTTGATAGCTACAAACAAAGGTAAAAACAGGTTAATATTTTACCTCAATTTCAAGTCGAAGTAGATCTTGCTCGGTAAATACCTTTCTGACTAATGTTAAGCAATGGCTGTGAAGATTTTCCACATTGCGGAAATGTGATTATGCGTTAAGAGACACAACCAATTTCCATATTTTTATATATAGAAATCTTAATATAAACAGACCTTTTGAATGTTTTTTGTTGTTTCTGGATCTTCCATGAGGGACAACAAGTCTGTAGTTTTCAGCTCCTTATTTTCGATGGCTTCCGATATCTCTACATTACCAAAATACAAGGTATTAATAGTATTACTTCACACAAACCAATTAATCCAAGAATCTTACTTCTCTGTATCTCCATGTGCTGTTGTAGTGTTGGTGTAGACCCATCTTCATTGAGGATTGGCTGCGCTGGATCTTTAAGACTATGTTCCCAAATGGGAACATATTTGTTTTTGAAATCTTGGAATACTTGTGGATATTGGAAGTTATTCATCCATTTTCCATAATCAGCAAATTCTCTCGACGGGCCATACGTTGGTGCATAATCTTCGAACTCGTCTATTTTTCTCTTTTTCTGCTTTGGAAATACATCAATTAGTTTAAGTTGCTAAAATCAAACGTGCAAATAGCCAAATTATGACTTTAACCAACCTGATGAGAGATGGCTGTTTTGTCGATTTTATCGTCCATTACTTCTATTTTTTCCTTTTTTTCCTTAGCATCAGCTGCTTGTTCTGCAACACTCTGTAAACAAAGATTAATAAATATTTTTTATTCATAATATACTGCAACTATTAATGGCAGCAGATTATTTGTTAAAATACCTCCAATATCGACTGAATCGAGATTTGATGTCCGTTGAACCTCCTGACCAAAGTCATTGTCTCCAACTCTAATTGAGCAGTTGATCTTAGATTCTTCTTTATATCCTGCAAGCATTAGACAGTCATTGTAAGCATTCTGATAACAATTCTCCAATCCTATAATCTTAGAGTACATGGTGTCGAAAAGTTTTGCCTTTTTAATTTTCTCCAGTTGGGCAGGCACCTGGCAAAGGAGTTGCAGGTCTTGTTTGTCCATGGATGTGAACATAGTGTGCTCTGTGAGAACTGGAGAACATACATTGAGTGAGATATATGCCTCTCAACTTTCCAAATAGGCATGTGACAAAATAGTACCTTTCTCAACTATCTTTCGTATTTCGAGGAGGGGATTTGAATCTCTGGTCCTGCGCCATATCCTGGATCCCCATGGGTGGGAACATGATTGTCTAACCGCCAACTATTGTTGTTTGTTGGCTCTATGCTCCTATGGTCGCTTTCTGCAAAAGTATTGTTTTGATTACCAGTTTTCATCGTTTTGAACTTCTTAAACTAGGAAAATGAGGTAAGTGGTTTACCTTCTTCGATATCGACCATTTCGTCGTTGCTTTCATTCATTGATACCATTTTGAAGACGACAAAGACAGTTTAGTACGTGTTTCAATACATGCCGACCAGCAATGAGCCGCATGTGGGCGCATGTCGCCAACGCCGTCAGATGCGGTGCGTCACCGCTCACATGCCGCCGGGCACATGCCGCCGCGTGCCGCCACATGCCGCCGGTCGCCATTACGCCGCCGCGTCCAGATTCCACGCGATATTAGGCGCCCACATGCGCCGCAGTATATCAAGAAAACGGGTTAACTAGCATTTCATTGGTGAACTGAACGGAAAATTCGGGTGTTGATCGGACGCTAAATCGAAACCTTGAGATCATGGACTTTGAGCAGACACATTTGACACTAAACGACTGTTTAGCCTCACCTTGCCGTTTGTCAAAGTCGTGTTTGTTGACGTCGGGACACCACGCCCGTTATTGCACGTCCGCTTCCTGCAAAAGGCGAGCAGTCAGATTGTCAGGGGTTGTAGAATACATGGCAAAAAAGGCGAGTTCTTGAAACTCCTGCAGACAGTCTGAAATATATGGCGCCATAAGCAAACAGATAAGGAAGGGTGTGGAAGAACTGTAAATTTCAGCAAGAACGCACATAGACACGCAAATACCCTTCACAGTTGTCCAGCAACAGAAGCTTCAAATCACTGCTCAGTAAGAGAACCGCCCTTAGAAAGTGCCTGGGAAGCAGTAAGAGAGGTTAGTGACGGGTGCGGATGGAGCTCAACTTTAGACGACGGACAAAAGCTGGATGGATGCAGCGCTGGGCGAAGTGAGGTGGTTGCAGCCTGGAACAAGACAACTACATGAGCAACGGATACTGATGTATTCAACTGATGTATTCGTGCAAGGATATACCAAACCTGGCAGAGTTTAGCAAGTCGTTGTGTATTCCTGCAAAACCATATGACGACATGACCATATGGCGATGAGAAAGGGCGCTAACGTCAGTGTGCTGGCGAAAAGCAAGAGAAGCTACGTATTTACCTTAGCAGTTGCAAACCCAGCTTTCCTGGTGGGCTCTAGCGAGACACGCTGTGTTCTCGGTCGTTGGAGCGTAACCAGAGAACGAGAGCTTTTGCAGACAGCCGTCCACCACCTGGCTGCAGACTGTCCGTTGCAATCAAGTTGCTGGGCAACAAAAATGAGAAAACACTTAAACTGTGGGGCGGCCGCGCTAACCATATTGCGCAAGAAAGGGCGATAACAACTCAATGCCTGCTTGCGAAAAGAACAAGGGGAAGCTACTGTTTTTACCTCAGCAGAGCACTTGGTGGGCTCCGTTGTTTTTGCTGACATCATCTGCTCTAGGTCGTTGGAGCATAACCAGAGAACGAGAGCTTTTGCAGACAACCATCCACCACCTTGCTGCAGACTCTCCGCTGAAAACAAGTTGCTGGGCCTAACAGAAAACAAGAAGAGACCGCTCGCGCTCCTGTCACACCGCGCTCGCGCTCCCATCACAGACGGAGGCAAATGCTTGACGGCAGAGGGACAACGGTGGGCAGGGACGCACGGCAAGACCACAACTCTCCGCCATCGGGTTTATATAGCAGAATGTTAGGGTTCTCAATGTTTCCAGCCGGAAGTGTGCGTGGCACTTTCTGATTCGTCGGGAGGTTCGTCTTACGCCCCGGCGGTTTTCGGTTTGGTAGTTTAAGTTTAGGTTTGGCAAAGTCGGGCTAGGTTTGGGAAGGTAGGGTGGCGGCGGCTGACCAATCGCAGACTTAGTTAGGTTTGGTCACCGGCTCGGAAATCTAGGTTCGGAAAATTCAAATGAGGCCTAGTAGAGAGAGAACGGCGGTGCAGCAGAAGGAGAAACCCTAGGGTTTGATAGGCTATTTAAGCGCTTTCTCCACATTTCAAGGTCTTTTCCACTTCCCGCTCCGAGGGCCAAGGTTCTTGCATCTTTTGGTTTGTTCTTTGTCTTAGTTTTGAACGTCCGAAGCCCGAGGTCTTCCTGTGTTTGCTCCGTTTTTCTTTGGTATGTTGCACGTCCGAAGGCCAAGGTCATCTTGGTTTGCGTCCTTATTGCAGGGATAGGTATGTCCGAAGGCCAAGGTCTGGTCTAGTTTAGTAGTTGTTGTTCTGTTGTGATGGTGATTCGTTTTTCATCCAGTAGGCCATCTGCCTCTTCCCGAAGGCCAAGGTTGGTTGGTTTCGATGGCTAAGTTTCTAGAGGTTAAAGGCGAAGATCCTCCTTATGTTTGCACCTTTGTTTGGTGTCGTCTTTTTTGTCTGTTCCTGGTTTTGCGCTGTTGTGCCAGTTGTTTTTCGGCCTCCTTGATTGTTGTTGATGTTGCGGCTGTCCTCTGTGTGCGGCGCTGTACTTCCTTGTCACGTTTGCTTGTTTACTTCTATCTCGCTTCTCGCCCATTTGTATTTCGTTTCGAACGCTGTTCGCTTTCGAACGATGTTGTTCGCCAAGGTCAAGTTTCGAGATTAAAGGCTGTCTTTTCCGTGTTGTTTTGTGTGGCGGTTTGCTCTCGCTTACCGCGCTGCTGTAAGTGTCCTTGTTTTCTAGTTTGTGTCCTATTGTCTGTACTGTTGTGGCATTTGCATGGCGGTTTTGCCGGTCTTCTGTTGGTATTGGTGCGTGTTTTTGCCGCTCAAAGGTTGTTGAAGGCCTTTAGGAGACGGTTTGTGTATGTTTGTTCATGGTGTTTGTGTGGTACCTGATAAGGTCAGTTCTTCTCTTTCTGTCAAGGTTTGAAGTTTTGCGTGTCTTTCCTCTTGTTGTCGCTGTCTATATATGTCCGTATGTGCATTTCCAATGAAGTATGTCTGTGGGAGGGAAAACCCCGGGGCTTCCGAGGCTTCCCCCTCTAGCGGCCACACTTATCCCACTATCGCTCAGACGCTGTTTCCATGAGACTTGTGTAAAAGCTCGAGTCTTGTGGAAAACAATCACACACAACCATGACCTTCTAAACAAGCAAGGCGCCTCTACTCTCCCTCTGACTTGCACTGCCTCCTAAAATCACCAATCCTCGACCTACAATGACACAACACAATTGTGTGTCTTGCCTTAGCTGAGGAGCCTATCACGGGCGTCCAGGATCCACCGCACCGTCCTACTTCAAAGACCAATCTTCTCCACACTGAGCGCCTTTTGCAGCATTTGGGATTCGTCGCCTTAGGCTCGCCTGCGGCCTTCCACTAGCACCACACTCTAATCCTCTTTTCATCTCCTCCTCTTCCTCCTATTAACCTCGCCTTCGCCTTGGCTCGCCTCACGGCACAACCGCCGCGAGGTCGCCCTACACCGGCAAGTTCTTCCTTGGGCCGGTTGCAGTTTGACACAGACAGAACCTCCAGAGTCTTTCCCTGTAGTCTACCCTCAAGCCGAGAGTTCCCTGGGCATTGCCACACACCCAAAGCAAAGCAATTTCACAGCAACCATTCACAAGGGGAGCAACTCGTTTAGGCACTTGCAGGGAGCAAGCCCTCCACCAAGCACTCCGACCACCGCGACTTCCTCTCTACCAGACGCTGTGTTGGCTCACAGCTGGCACAAAATTCCTTTACAACGGCAAAGGACTTGCGAGTATGGAAGCGCAAGACGTGATACTTTACTTTGTGAAATCCTCCTCCTCTTATAGGAGGCCTTCCACATACAACCTCCCTTGGGTGACCCTTCTGCAGGTCACCTTTTCCAATATTCTATTATTTCCTACCGCCAACATTTAAGGCTCATCTAAGTCTGCTGTCGATTCTTCTATTCCTCTTCACCTAAGATCATCCTTAAAGGATGTCACCATCTCACCTATCCTTCCTATTCTCTCCTAGTTCATTTATGGCCTTTGACCATACCTAGTCCTAATCCTCTGAGGTAGGGCGTCTCCCATGGATTGTGTGGTAGGAAAACCCGGGGCTCAGATCCTCCCACTCTAGCGGCCACACTTATCCCAGCCCCGTGGGTTTCGTCCCATGAGACTCGTGTGTGAAAGTTTGAGGTCGTGATGATGCGATCGCTACTGTTGACACACTTTCGGCCTTCTAAACAAACAGGCGCCCTACTCTCCCTCTTCAGTGCACTTGCTTTCAGAAAAATCACCAATCCTCGACCTACGACACAACACAATTACGGGTCCTGCCTTAGCGAGGAGCCTATCACGGGCGCCGGGGACCCCCAGTCCACACGCATTTTGTCCCTACTTCTAAGACCACTCTTCTCCACTCGGGGGCGCTCTTTTACTTGCAGTTTGGGATTCGTCCCTTAGGCTCACTGTGGCCTTCCACTAACACCTACCTCTAATCCTCTCTACTTCTCATCATCCTCTTCCTCCTATTCTAACCTCGATTCGGGCTTCTTGCCGCTACTGGCTGCTGCACAGGTCGGCCTCCACCAAGTTCTTCCTTGGGCGGTTGCTATGAGTTTGACACACGGCGAGAACCTCCGAGTCTTTCCACTGGTCTACCCTCAAGCCGAGAGTTCACAGGCATTGCCACACACCCAAAGCAAAGCAATTTCACGGCAACCATTCACAAGGGAGCAACTCGTTTAGGCACTTGCGGTGAGCCCTCCACCAAGCACTCCGACCGCGACTTCCTCTCTACCGGGCGTTGGCTCACGTGCACGAAATTCCTTTAATGGCAAAGGACTCGGGGAGTATGGGCGCAAGGACGTGATACTTTACTTTGTGAAATCCTCCTCCTCTTATAGGAGGCCTTCCACATACAACCTCCCTTGGGTGACCCTACTGCAGGTCACCTTTTCCAATATTTTATTATTTCCTACTTGACATTTAATAGGCTGGCATCTAAGTCTTTATAGTCCTTGGTAAATTCTATTCTAGCAATTTCACCTAAGCTCATCCTTAAAGGATGTCAGCCTACCTCACCTATCCTTTCTATTATTCCTCTCATCATTTATGGTCTTTGACCATATCTAGTCTTCACCTTTGGGGTGGTGGAGCGTGTGGATTGGCTCCCTCGCCCTCCTTTTGCTCCCTTCGATCCTTGTCATCTTCCCAATGTGTGGGGCAAGTACAATCTTGCCCCTTCCTCCATCTCATGAGGCGCCTGATTCCTGTCTCCGCGCCGCTCGGCCTCAGCGCCCTTTCCGCTCCTCTGTAGTCTGGCGGACTCTGGTGGTGACCATGGTAGTCGATCCTTCTCCTTCTTCTCTTCTTCTCCATCTGATGTCTCTTGGGTGGAATCTCCTTGCTCCTTTCCTCTGTTTGATTTGTCCATACCATGGAGCATTTCTCAAAGTCTTTCCCCAATTGTCGATGTCTAACTTCTTGGGCCCTTTTGCATCACTCTTCTCACTGGCTCTTCCCTTATCCGGGGTGAGGAATTTCCTACCCTCCCCTTCCTCGCGTGGGACCCGTCCTTGGTCTCCCGGTGGGGTTGTCTCCCCACCTCCTCTTCTATTCCAGGGGGTGTGTCACTAGGCCCCGGCTCCTTCCTCGGCCGGCCTCAGCGGCTCCCAGCCAGCGGTGTGCCCACCCCGGTGGTCGCGGACTACGGCGTGGGGTTGTCTACCACGGTGGTCTGGCGGACTACCGTGGTGAGGTGTCACCGTGGTAGGTGACCCCGGGGCTGTCCCCCTCCTCCTTGCTCCTTTCGCTCTCACCTTACTCCCAGTTCCTCGAGTCCATGTCACTTAGCCTCGTGAGTAGGCCTTCCATTTACTGCTGGCTCCTTCCTCATCATCATCATGAGGACCAATGTCCTCCTCTTACCGTAGACCTCATTGTTGGCCTTCAAAATCTATTGTGGAGGTGAGCCCCTATGAATCGCATTTGGAGATCATCAATCTCCATCCTCTCCATCCACCTACCCTTGTAGGCGTCTCCTTGGTGGTCAATTCTCCCACCTTGACATGGAGGTCACATTCTCCTCCCCTTCCTTGGTGGGCCAATTTTGCTGAAGGGCATAATCGCCCAAAACCTTCGCTTCCTTACTACCCGGCATCCACCACCTTCTTGTGGTGCTCCTCCTCTTGGAACCTCCTTTGTTCCTCGGCCATTGCTTGGCAAGTCTCTCCCTCTCCTCCACTTGCGCACCCTTTTGCTCAACTCTTGTAGTCTTGGTCTTGAGCCTCAGCTCAGCGCTTCTCCTCACTTCGTCGTCCCAATTCTTTCCATGTCCGGATCTTGATGGCTTGGGTAGCCATCACTTGTCGTCCATTTGTTGGACGCCACCTTCTCCTTCCTAGAGCCTCCGTTTTGCCCTTCTTCTTGCTCTAATTGGGCAAAATGCTCCTCCATATACGCCTCCAAGAGTCCCTTTGGGTTGTGCCGAATGGCTCTCCTCTGTTGTGACAACCTTCCCTCAGGACCTTCTCAGTTGATCCACAAGGTCATGGCTTCTCCACCTCTCCAGCTTGGCTGCCTTCTCGTCGGACTCCATGGCCTCCAATTGCCATTTGGTCCTGCCTTCCTCTCGGCCATGTCTTGGGCTTTGACTTCCTCTTGCATGCCCACAAGGAGGCTGCTAGCTCCTAGCCCCTTCAAATCCACATGGTGAGTGCTTCACAAGCACTCGGTCTCTAAGGGCCCAAATTCCCTGTTGGCCTTGAAATCTCCAGCTCCTTGCATTCGCGGCCATCCTTGGGTCCCCTCACAGTCGCCCCATCCGCCCTTCCTCCAGCGGTGGTGGTGGCCTGGCGCGCCCGCAGCTTGGCTTCTCCTTCCCCTTCCCCTCGAGGCTGCTTTCTACGTGGGGTGCCTCTGTGAGGCTGCTCCCCCCAGCGGTGGTCGCCTACCTACAGTGGTGGTGACTCCCGATGGTCGCCCTCCTGGGTGGTGCCTCCCTCAGGGTGGGGCGAGGTGCCTCTGGGCACAAAGCGAGATGGTGGGGACTCCCCCACCCTTGGGGCATCACCCCTCTGTGTAGTCCTCCTCTCATAGACTACCATTCGGCCTTCCTCGGCGGTTCTGTTCCTCTCCTCTTCCTTGCTCTGTGGGAAAAGATTCCCACTCGGCAACCTTGTTGCCTCTACATCCTCGCCCTTGCTCCTAGCATGCTTGTGGAGTCGACCTCCCAGTCTTCCTCAATGCAAAGGCAAGGCCTTTCCAAGCTTGGTGGAGATGGATTATCTCAGAAGGATGCCAAGCATCTTCCAACTCCTTGCTTGTGAGAAGTCCCTCGTTTCCACAAATGCACCAAATAGGTGCTAAGGTAGCAGGCCTTGGCCCTTCCTCATCCAGAATTTGCAGGAGCTTCTCCTGGTGGATGTATCTTCATAATGGTGTTCCCCAATCGGCTTGGCTCCCATGGAAATCTTCCACGGAGGAAGTTGGTCTTTGAAATAAGAAGTCCTTTGGTAATTCACCAACCCACAATCTTGCAAGAGCCTCCACTTGACTCCTTGATGCTCTCTTTTCCAGCCATTCTTGGCATGGGCCTTCACTCCTCCGTCCATCATGTCGAGGAGCTCTTGCGGAATTTCGGAGAGTCCTCTTCCTCCATTCGACCTTCGAGGGAGCAACTTCGAGCTTTCCTCCTCCGGTCTCCCTGTCGAATGCTCCTTACGGTCCGGCGAGGATCCGTTCGAGCATTCCTTCGTGTGAGGGCGCCTCGATTGATGGAGTTGATGAAGCACTCCTCAATCAACTCCAAATTGGTGTAGGCCCATTGGCGTATACACCCATCAATTGGATGTTATCCTCCTCCGCCCATTCGAAAATCAAATCGCGGGGTTGGCACCGCAAAACAAGTGAATTGGGGCATTATAAATCGCCTCCCACAGCGTGGCGCTTTCTTTTCCCTTTCCTCCTCTCGAGGAGGAACCTTTTGTGGCTCCTTCCCTTGCTCTTCCAGTCGTGGCATGGCACCTTTCTCACTTCCAAGCGCTTCTAGGAGAATTACTCTCCAATTTGTGGGCTCCAAAGCTTTACTCCCAAACACTCCTTCCTTGTCACTGCAATACCCAACAGGCACAAGTACACGTTAGCCACAGGCCTTCTAGCTAATTTCCTCGATTTCTCCTCCGGGGCAAGGTGAGCGCTTCCTCTTTCTCCTTAATTTGCTCCTCCTCGTCTTCAATCCTTCAATCTCACAGCGCTAGGCTCCTCGACTTGGCTCCGCCCTTGTGATTCCCCGCGCTCCTTCCGCGCTTCACGGTAAACACCGTTGGTGTTCGGGCGCTCGATCTCCTCCTCCTCTCCTTAGCTAGGGTTTCCTCTGTTGCGCCCTCCTCTTGCTCACAAGTCGCGGTGATGGCGGCTTCCTTTTTTCGCGCTTCTACGCTCCGGCTCAGTCTCGGTCTTCGTGAAGTAGGCGCCTCGGCTCGAAGAGGAAGTTGGCGCCCCAAAGCGCACTTTGCCTTCTTTGGATGGCCACACAGGCACAACCCTAGATTTGGTTCATCATTTACAAAATCCTAATCCTATCTAAACGCCTATCTTTTCTATTCTCTACCCTAATTAACCTATATATTTATTCCCCTATTGATGAGCATATATAGTGGATATCCCCTATATTCATTGCTTTTCTGGCGAGATCCGATCTACATGATAGTACGCCACCCTTTACCGGCGTAGTGTGGCGACCTACGATGGTGAGTACGCCCTACCGCCCTTTGCCATTACGCGCTGGGGGTCGTTTTGACCCGTTCTTTGTCTTGGGATATCTTCTTCGACTTCCTAACAATATCCTACAACTTCAGCTTCAAGGTTTTCAGAAAATTTCCTGACATGCTCCTCTTCAATCATTTTTAGCCAAAGAAAATCAAACTTGTTTGCCTTCTGGCTCTTTTGGACTGGTTGCCCAAACTTTTGCGTTCCACAGATTGGCTCTCTTGCCCTCTTTTTGCTCCTGTCCCCTCCCCAAATTCTGTCTTCTTCCTAGCTTGTGGGGCAAGTACCATGTTGCCCCTTCCTCCCCTTTCTGCGGGCGCCACATTCCTCTTGTCATGCGAGCAATCGCGCCCTTGGCTCGGGCGTCCATTTTCCAACCTCCGGCTGGCGCTCGCCTATAAGCACCCTACCGCGGTAGTCAGCGGACTTCACAAGGTGGTGACCACCTCTATGGTAGTCTGGTCCCCATCTCTCTTCCTTCCTTCCTCCTCATCGGTGGCGTCCCACAGGTTGGAATCCTCTTTGCTCCTTTCCTCACATTTGGTTTGTCCATACCTATCATGGAGCATCTTCAAGAGTCTTCATTCCCCGTTGCTTTGGTGATGTCGCCACTAACTCCTCCGGGTCCTCTTTTGCGTTGGTCTCCTATCACGGCCCGGGCTCTTCCCTTATTCGTGGGGTGAGGAACTTTCACCCTCCTTCGGGTCGGACCCCGCCTCGATCTCCTCCTCCGTGGGCTGCTTCTCCACCACCTGCCTCCTTCTCCGGGGTATGCCTGAACCCCGGCTCCTTCATCCCAGTTGGGCCGTTGACTCCCCATCGTGCCCCTCGCTGCGAGCACTGCCCTAGTCAGTAGATGTAAACGATCGGACTCGGAAACCCCAGGATGTGCCTTGAAGTGTTTTTGTTTTTTGGTCAGTGTGGTGTGAAAATAAGTCGGGTTGTTGAGGCAAGGGTATTTATAAAAGCGTCCTTGGCCTATGGTTTTTCTTGTTTTATTTCTTAGGTTAGATAATAAAGGGAACTCGATGTTCCTTGGCCCATGGACTTGGGATGTCCACTAAAGGTCTATATATGTGAGGTAGGGGGTTGGTATAATTAGGGAGTGATAGGTCTATGGCTTGGAGTTGGAAGTTAAATGATAGGCGAATGAGTGTGGGGTTGTGGATTGGTGTGGGCGGTCGCGGTCGAGAGCAGGGGTAGGGGAACACAGGAACTTAACCCTAGGAAATGTGATCCGTTCGGACAGCAGGCCTGTGGTGGAGGCAAAGCGGCGCGATAGAGGCCCAGCAGTCGAGGAGTTGCATCCGGGAGAATACCGCGATCTGAGGCGCGAGGCGCACACGAGGGAAGGAGCTCAGAACCCCATCCGCGACGCGGTGAGCGCTAGGAGCGGCGGTTGGTGAGGTAGGAACCACAGGACCCGCGGGTAATTGCGTGATTTGGGCGCAGGCCGGGAGACTCTTGTGGAGGATGGCGCCCAAGGTCGCGAGATTGTGCTTGCTCCATGGCCAAACATGGATCATTGGAAAGTTCGGTGAGGGAATTGGTGAAGGAGGTGAAGCTTCATGGAAGAACGGTGGAATTACATGAACTTGGGAGTGCGCGCCACAGAAGGACAAGCAGTGGGCGGGGAATTAGGCGAGTTGGGACACAGGTTGGTTAGGAGAGGGTGTATAGGAGGAGGGAGGCGGTTTGGTGATGGAGCCGTCCGGAAAAGAACCACACAGTTAAAGTGATTGGGGAATAACGGTTTGCTTATTGTGTGATTGATGGAGTGCAGCGGATGGCTCCTATGTTTCTGCAGCACAAGAAGCGGATTATTTGTCGACCACTTCTGCTGTTCCTTCCATGAAGTGGTCAAGGGCAATCGATTGGGGACGAATTCTCTTCGACAAGTTGTGTGAAGAGAGGTTGAACTTGATTTCTCCTACCCCTCGACCCTCTCTAATTTCACCATTTCGGTCCATCTTTATGTGCATGCTAGCGCACGCGGAGGTGGAAATTGGCCTCCCTCCACATGTGGAAGCCGGTTAGGGAGGTGAAATGGAAGGCGGAGGAGCCCAAGGAGGAAATCGAGGAAAAATCGGATAGGCGAGTCGTGGCGGCAGGCGATTCGAGGAGAGAAATTTCTACCAGGAGGAAGACCGGGGTGGAAGGCGGGCCTCGTGAAAAGGTGAAGGCGGGCCGCGTCACCGGTCAGCAGGCGCGCTTCTGAAAATGAAGGCCAAGCAGCGGTTGAGGTGGCGGAAGAGGCGCGATCCAGGAGGACAATTTCTTGACGGATCACGGATGATGAATCAACCCGGAGGGTTAGGGTGACCTCGAGCGGACCCCTCCTCGGCATGGGAAGAGATTTTCAAGGGACTCCAGCGGAGGTGGATGCAAGCCGAATTGGTGAGTGCGCACCCTTTGGAAGGAAAGTTCTCGGCGGAGGGATGGCGTGGCGCGGGCCGCCACAACAAGTGGACTGAGGCCGCCATCGATGATCCGGGCCCAAGCGGTTGTTGGATCAAGCGGCTTTAGCTCTCCACAGCTCGGTGTGCAAGGGCGGCGGGAAGTGGTGAAGGCCGGGTTTGAAGAGGAGGCCAAGCGCAAGCAGAGGAAGACAAGCGGGTCTAGAGGAAATAAGGGCCAAGATTGAGAAGATTTGTCGGGGCCGGGAGAAGTTGCAGAGCCATGGCAGGCAGCGGGAAGCTCATGGCTCAAATTAAGGATGCCCAGGCAGAACCGGAGATGTTGTTGCGAGCCGGGAGGCGGGCGGCCTCGGTGGAAGGCCCATAGGCCAGTATATAAGCGGAGGCGGGATGAGGCACGTGGCGGGCGAGAAAAGACAAAGGGAAGAGGAAGCGGGGACACGGACCAGGGGTAGTGGAAGGAACTACGAGCGAAGGAAGCGGCAAGGTGGCAAACACCTACGAGGTTCTTTGAGCGAGCGACGATCGTGGAGTCCTCTGATGTGGGCTACCGACATTGGCGCAACCAGCCGGTCATGGCGGAACAGCGGGGCTGACGCGGCACCCGCAGGACATGGACCGAGCAGCAACGGTGTAGCCTCACGGGAGGAGGGTAAGCACCTCATGCAGGGAGGTCCCATTATGTTGCACATGGATGAGAAACTTATGTTCGGTCTATATGTGAATGGAGCAGCGTGCTTAACCTTTATCCATGTGCGTGTGGAAATAGGAGGGATCGGGGCCTACCTCACAAGTGAGGACCCAGTGCATACTTCTACCATGCGCAGTGTGGGGTTGGCCCCTATTATCACGGGCGACTTTGGAGGAGTTAAGTGAGGAGGAGGTCCGAGCTTGGGTGGGCGAGGCAGTAATAATCCTCGGCAATAGGCGGCAAGCGGAAGGCGGAAGCTCGGCGTACACCTCAAATTAGGGCGTCAGCGGTGGTGAGGTGGAAGTATTGTGGGAAAACACATCGGATCGGTGGAGGGCTCGTGGCGGCGGTGGAGGCGAAGGCCAGGGCCAGAGTCGAGATAAGCGTGGCGGAGGTGATAGCATCCTAAGGATAGATTTGGTTAGGATCTTGCACTGGACCTAGGCGCTCGGTGTGGGCGCGTCCCTTTGATAGCCATCTTAGGACCTAAAATCCGGGGCATGGCGCGCCCGGGTATAAGAGGCGGTTATGCCTCTCACGTGAGATAATTTGGTTGAGATCCCCACTGCTGTGGCTGGTTGGAGGCGTCCAATTAGCGGAGGCGGTGTGCGAGGCAGCTCCTAGGAATGGTCGAGAGCTTGCTCCTGGAGGAGGAAGGGATGGGCGTCTTGGCGACAAGGGGAGGAACAAGGGATTGGCGGGCGGGTGCAGGCTTGCTCTGCGCTGCTTGTGGCCACAGGCTCTTCTCCCTTCCTTCTTTCCTCGCTGGTTGTGTTCAATTGAGGGTGTGTGAGTGGTGGATGCAGGCGAAGGGGAGGAGAGAGAGAAGGAGTGAGAAGCGGTGGGAAGGAGATTAAATCTTGTCGATGCGAGGTGTGAGATCGTGAGTGGGAAGGAAGAGCATGGAGAGGTCATGGTGAATTGTGTGTGAATCGCGAATTGAGCGGTCTTTTGCGGAAGTGCGCGCATGGGGCGTGTTTCAGGAGGAAATAAGGTGGTGTGGCGCCCGTGTGTGTGTGCATGTGTGTGGATTGAGGGTAGGAGGCCTAGGTCCCTGTCGAATCGGTGGGCATAGTGTGGGGTAGAATATCACGGACTACGGTGGGGACAACCCGTGCGAGATCCAGCCTTGAGTCGCTAGGGTTTGGTGTGGGACCCACCTCGGTGTTGTTCCACTACACGGTAGTGTGCGGACTACCGGTAGTAGAGCAGGGGGCAGTCGGGAGTTAGATCCGTGGTAGTTGGACAAGGCGGAGGTAGTAGTAGTTGAGTAGATAGGTGTGAGGTGGTAGCGGTGTCCCGGCGACTTAGCTAGGCGGTGGTAGTGATGATAGAAGCGTCTCTTGGCACAAACCATTCCCTTGGGAATCCCGGGACTAGCGACATTGAGGGTGAATGTGGACCTCCGTGTCTCGGGACACGAGATTCCACTGGGTAGACTAGGCGTGGTGGCGGCCTAACGGTAGTCGCGGTCTGGTGGTGGGGTGACCCCCTATGGTTGTCCCCCTCCTTGCTTTCGCGCCATCTTCCTTCTTGGGCAGCGGTTCTCCTCTCCTTGACTCTCAGGACTCCTCGGAGTCCATGTCATAGCCTCATCAAAGTCACAGGGCTCAGGCACTTTGCAGCTCCTTCCTATCATCATCATGAGGACCTATTGTCCTCCTCTTATGGCCAACGCCGTTGTTGGCCTTCAATATCCTGTTGTGAAGATGGGCGCCCAGACTATGATATTGCATTTGGAGATCATCCAATTCCGTGGGCCACTCTCCATCTTCACACCTACCCTTGTAGGCATCCCTTGAGGTGGTCGATTCTCCCACCTTCACATGGAGGGTCACATTCTCCTCCTGTGCTTCCCTCAGCTGGTTGGCCAACTTTGCTTGAAGGGCATAATGCCACACCTTAAACCTTCCTCACCACCGATTCTATGCACCACACCTATTACGGTGCTCTTCCTCCTGGGACCTCCTCCTCCAAGTCCCTAGTTGTTGAGCAAGCTCTTCCCTCTCCGCTTGCAAGCACTCTTTCGCTCCAACTCCTACGTTCTTTGGTCTTGAGCTTCTAGCTCACGCTTCTCCTCCAAATTATCTGGGTTCTTATTCTTCTTCCATGTCCGGATCTTGATGGCAGTAGCCATCACTTGTTCTTGTATCCACTTTGAACACTTTGTTTTTCTCCCTAGAGCCTCGATTTGCTCTTCCTTTCACGCTCTAGGTGGGCAAAGTGCTCCTCCGCCTTTTGCCTCCATGAGTCCCGATTGGGTAGTCATCGACAGCTCTCTTGGTTTGAGCCAACCTTCCCTCCAAGACCTTCTCCACTTGATCACAGGTGTGAAGCTTCTCCACCTTCTCCAACTTGGTGCCTTCTCATCGGACTCCATGGCCTCCAATTGCCATTTGGTCCTGCTCTCCTCTGTCATCTCTTGGGCCTTATTAAGATTTCCTCTGACATGCCCATAAGGTGGCATTAATTCCCTAGCCCCTTCAAATCCACTCGGGTGAGTGCCTCATAGCACTCATGCAAATCTCTAGGGGCCCAAATTCCGCCCTTCGGCCTCTTCTTTGAAATTTCCAGCCTTTCCACTCCTCGGGCCATCGGCGATGGCGTGAGCCCTCGCCTGCTTACCCCATCCGCTCGCCCGGTAGCGGTTGATAGTGGCTTTGGCGCCGCCCATGGCCTTCCTTGACGCCCTTCCTTCTTTCCGCGTAGAGGCTAACGCCTCGCGGTGGGGTGAGACCCCCGCGTGCTTTGCACCTCACGTGATAGGGGTGGCGCCTACCACTGATGATGCGCCTCCCCACAGGAGTGGCTCACGGTGCCTCTTCCTAGGCACCCACGAGATGGTGGGACTCCTCCACCCTTGGGGTAAATCACCCATCTGGTGGTGGTCAGCCCCTCATAGACTACCACTTGGCCCTCATGGCCAGATCTTGCTCCCCCTTCCTTGCTCCTCTTGTGGGAAGGCCTCCCACTCGCGGCCTTGTTGCCTCCGCCTCCTCACTCTCGGTCCCTAGGGTCCTTGTGGGTTTGTCCTCCCATGGTCTTCCTTAGGCAAAGGTAGGGCAGCTCTAAGCTTGGTGGAGGTGGATAATCTTGAAGGATGCCAAGCATCCTCAAGCTCCTTCTTGGGAGCCCCGTCCCACAAATGCACCAAATAGGTGCTAAGATAGCATGGCCTTGGCCCTTCCTCATCCAGAATTTGGCTAAGAGCTTCTCCACATGATGATGTAGGCCTCATACATGATGGTGCCCCAATCCGGCTTGGCTCCTCGAAATCTTCCACAAAAAGCGGAGGAAGTTGGTCTTTGAAATAAGGTTGATAGTTACCAACCCCAACACAATTTTGGCAAGAGCCTCCACTTGACTCCTTGATCTTGTCAGTCTTCAAGCCATTCTTGGCGTGGGCCTTCACTCCTCAGTCCATCATATCTAGGACCTCTGCGGAATTTCGAGAGGAAATCCTCTTCCCTCCATTTGTCCTCTCGAGGAAAGCAATTCCTCTCCTCCTCCGGTCTCCCATACACTTGGCGAATACTCGGATGTCGGCCGGATCGGTCCAGGCATTCCTCTCAACCGGCAAGGCTCTTCCGATTGATGGAGGTTGATGTAACACTCCTCAATCAATTCCAAATTGGTGTAGGCCTACTGGCGGCCATACACCCATCCCAATTGGATGTTCTCCTCCTCCGCCCATTGCCTGAAATCTACCAAGTCTCTAGGATTGAGCTGCCCTGCAAAGCATGTAAATTGTGGCGTCTCAAAATCTTCTCCCCCTGGCGGCGCAGCTCCTGGTGCTGGCAAGGAGGAGCCCTTGGCGGGCGGTTCCTTCCCCCTGCCCTTAGCAGCTCGAGGCATGGCGCCTTTTCACGCAAACTGCTGCCAAGGAAGGGAGCTACTCCCCAATTGCGAGTTCTCTCGCCCTTCTAGTGTCTCAGCCCAGAAAACACCCCTGGTGGAAAGCAACTTTGTCACACTGTGGACTGCGGACTCTCCCCTAGGGTAGGAAATGAGTTAGGTTTTGTTTTTTTCATAGGCGCGGAGTGGAAAATAAAGGCGGAAAGGAAGAATAAGTCGGGTGCTCGAGACTGCACTCGGAGTAGGTCAAGGACTTGGAGTGGGTCGGAGGACTCGGGGTGGGTCGGAGGACTTTGGGTGGGTCGGAGGACTCGGGGTGGGTCGAGGACTCGGGATTAGGTCGGAGGACTCGGGAGTGAGAAGGACTCGGGAGTAAGCGGAAGGACTCGGGAGCACACTCCCAGGAGCTCTGGACTACACTCTGAGGAGGCCGGACCGCACCACAAGTGCACAGTAAGTCAGGACTACACTCGGGAGCGGACAGTGCATCGCAGTAAAGTAACTTGGAGTCGGGTGTATTTTAGGCGAGGAGCCCGTGGGCCAGTGCGAGAGGTGGGCGGGCATGCAGTGAAGGGGCCAGAGGGTTTGCAGTGGCCGTTATAAGCGAGGTATTCACGCTCAGAAATCTGTGTGGCGTAAAGGCTAAATCATGGCGGTATAGGCAGTAGCCGAAGGCGTAAGGTGGGGGTAAGCCATGCGAGGCCTCGGCGATTCTGGCGCCCTCCTTGGCAATTCTGTCGTACGGAGTGGACCGGGACGGAGGTCATTCTTCAAAACAACCTCGTGGCGGTTCTGATCTCTCTCCTTTCAGACACCCGGCTCTGGCGTTGTCTTTTTGGCCTCAGGCACCCTCACGCAGCTCGACCTTGTGGTTAGAACAGCCTTGGCGGAGGAGCAAGAGATTGTTGAGCTGCATTAAGCGGAACAAGGCGCGGAGATGGGACAAGCGGGGCGGAGGTGTAGGAGCCATGGCGCTTGGTGGGCAACATCATCACCACTACCTCGACTTGATGCATGGGCTGGAGGAGGCGGAGGAGGCTGGTGGAGGACTAGCACTGGATATTTTTCCGGTATACGGACCTTGACATCGCTAGTCAGGGAGTATGCGGAAGATGTGGCAGCAGCAACAAGGAGTCGCTCTAGAACACAGGAGGACCCCAAGAAGGTGGGCCGTGGAGGTCACGAGGCAGTTTAGAACCGCCCAGTAGAAATGGGGAGTGGTTCGGGCCCCAGAAGGTGAGGTGGGCGGCGAGGCGGCCCTCTTGCGACTAGGGCCAGATCCTCCAATGGGTGGCTAGCGCCGGACCTCCTCGGCGAGGAGGGTGCAGTCGGTGCGAAGATCACCGTCAACTGGAATATGCTCACCAAGGGTGACCACCTTGGGGATAATCCTGTTCCTCCACGACTTCGAGGACGCGGGGATCATCTTCGCAGATCAACCCGGAGGCTCGGAAGGCGGGAAGTGACCACCCGTCCAGGCGTTGTCAGCGTTCATCATCCAGCGTGGCGGGGCACATGAACCTTACTCCGAGGAGGGAAGAGGCGCTGAAGGGCTGGCGCACTTCTACGGGCAGCGGAAGGAAGAAGCAGGCGGTCCCGACCAACCGGACCTGTGGTCGGAGGAGGACGAGCCCCAGGAGGATTGGGACTCTATACATCTCAGCGGACCCCCCGCCACCCGTGGAGGCGTGGGAAGACATTCCCAGCTTCTCTCCTCGTTCCCCACGGAGCACCCTGCGCAGGCCGCCAGGGCCAGGGAGCTAAGCAGTCGCCATGCACCGCCCGCTGCCCAGCCCAACGACAGTTCTTCAAACCCGCGGGCTGGCGGGAAGCGAAGACGGAAGGCAGCCTACCAACGCAATACCAGATGGCGCCAGGTGCCCTACCTAGCGGAGTGGCAGGAAGCGGAGGAGGCGTGCGGGCGGAAAGTGGGCCGGTTGGAGGCAGCGCAACCCACTGAGTCCGTCATCTCCAACCGGAAGAGCAGAGGCTGGTTCGACCCTTCACCACCCTCAAGGCCCTAGCGAAAGAAGGCGGAGAAGGAGCTGTGAGAGGGCCAAAAGTAGAAGGCCGGGACCCAAACCTGGACCCGAGGGTCCTCATTGTCTGGAGAGCCCCGACTCTCCTCGATCGGTGATGTGTCCTAACGGACGGGGAGATGCCACCACGGCGGACTTTCGGTGTCTCTCAGTGTGGCCGTGGAGGAAACATGGCGGAGTTTTGGCTACCGTCATGGGCCCGGTATGCTTTGGGGTCTCAAGGAACAGAAGACCCAAGAAGTGGAGGCCACCCGATGGATGGTGGAGCTCCGAGGCGGTAGAGGCGCCCAAGCGAGAGGCGGAGTCCCTCGCAAGGATCGAGGAGGAGAGCGGGCGGGCGGAGAGAGGCGGTCAGGTCAAGCTGGGCCCTAGGATCACTCAGTGTCGAGCAATTTGAGGCAGTCTGAGAGGCCCAAGCACAGTGAAGACCTCTGAGACGGAGGAAGTAGCCTTGAGAGGGAGTCGGAGGAGGCCGAAGACAAGCGGAGGCGGGCCGGGACACAGCCAAGGCGGCTCAGCGGGAACAAACCTGCCAAGAGGCTCGGTGAAAGCGCGGAGGCGGGAGGCGCGGCTTAAGCCAGAGACCATTACCCGTGAGGCAGAAGCCGGTGGAGAAGCAGCGAGCACAGTGTCAGAAGCAAGCCGCCATGAGTGGCACGGCCCGGAGAGAAGGAGGCCGACAGCAAGGAGATGGAGGATCTCGGACCCAGCTACAGGACGGGAGGCGTCGGCGAAATGGAGGACCACAAGGAAACCTTGGGCTGCGGCTCAAGACCACAGTTGGACATGGAGCCCTCCATGAAGTGATCGCCGGACCTGAGCAGGAGAGGTAGGCGGCTTGAGGCATGTTTGAGGGCGGTGAGTTGGCGGCGATCCGAGTTGGACATCGCCCGAGGTTGGAGAAGGAGGCGGGAAGTCGAGGGAGCCAAGGCGGAGATCTTGGGCCCAGGAGAGGGAGTTGGCGGACCTTGCAAAAGATGGACGGAGGGAGGGGGCCTTTGAGAGGAGGCGGCGCTTGTCCGGGTGCGGAGGCGAGGGAGAGGCGTGGCTCCATGGCCCGGCAAGCTAGTCGAGCTACAACAGCAGCAGGCGGGAGGAGGAGCACGTCGGCGGCCAACAAAAGGCTGCGGGAGGTGTCGAGGCGGCCTTGGCATCCTCAAGGTGCCCGGCAGTTGGC
Organism: Anthoceros angustus; assembly: GCA_010909165.1. NCBI lineage: Eukaryota > Viridiplantae > Streptophyta > Anthocerotopsida > Anthocerotales > Anthocerotaceae > Anthoceros > Anthoceros angustus. The sequence continues at coordinate 24,633 of MU008225.1, forward strand.
GAGTGGCGTGGCCGGAGGCGGCTCGGCGGGCGGACGCATGAGCTCTTTGGAGCACCTACAGGAGGAGGGTCTTGGGTTTCCGGGCTCATGTGGAAGAAATTCAACAATTCATTGAGACTTTGCCTATTACCATGCGAGCTCCTCAAGGCTCTAGAGGTCTGCGTCACCCTCGGCGGATGGGCCGGACCCGGGGCGGGTCGAGAAGGAGGGCGAGGAGGAGGCCCGGAGCAGTCTGGCAGGGACCTTGGGAGCCCCATTGTTGGCAACGGCGTGAGGGAGGAGATCGGTGAAAGGCGGGGGCGTGGGGATGCTGCACTAGGTAAGCACTCTGCACCTCGGCGGCGTAGATAGGCGAGAATAGTGAAATAGTAGGCGGCGGCTAAGACTGGTGGCCACCAGCTCGAGAATAAAGTGTAATAAAGCGCCCGACCTTGGCGCAGATATAAGAGGGCCGGAGTTGCTCTAGTAAGGATCTTTCTCTTGGGGTGAATCTGCGTTTCCTTGTAGACCCTTGTGCATCTTTTGCTAGCGTGAGTCTGAGTCAGGCGACACAGCAGCTCGAGAGAGAGGCAGTCAAGGTCTGGTGAGGACCCCTAGCGTGTGGTGGTGTGTGCGGGGTGGGCGATCAGGGGACCCTTGCTCGTCCAGGCGGCGGCCTTCGTCGGACGGGCCGGAAGGCAGCCGTGGTGAGGGAACTCACGGAGGGTGTGAGCCGGAGGCGGAGAGGCGGAGGAGGAGGTCCGAACCACGCCGACCCACCACTCTTTTCCAAGAAAGATGAGTGTATTGAGAGGAGTGAGAAGAGCGGACTAGGGATGGAGCGGATCAGATGCAGACCTTGAGCAGGTCCTTAAAGCGTTTAGCCACCGGGCTGTTCGGTGAACGTTAAGAGTGGTTAGTTGTGGAACGCGTGCACAGCGGGCTCGAGTGCAGTGGTCATGACGTGGGGTGAAATCGGTCGGCGTTAACGGACCTATCATTCTCTTGGGAGCGGACCTTGCTACAACGACCTTGGGATTGTCTTGGCGCGGTGGCGGTCGGTGAGTCATACGATGAGCTTCCATGTATACCTATCACAAAAAAAGAACCAAGAGTTAGAAATAGAATGAGCTAAGGACCACCTAAACCGCTTGCATACCACACCTCTACCCACCACTTCCGCCACCCATACTCAACACATCCCCGCTTCAATCCACCACTCCCATGCCACCCGTACCCAGCAGTTCCCTGCCACATCGACCCAACACTGCTTCGATCCAAAGCCCTTCTCAAAGGAAAAGTTTATCAAACATGTAGTGATCCAAGCGGTCTAACCTCGCTCACACATAATTCGATTTTCATACACTACATACCTTAAGCCAAACCGCAAGATAAACCTACTCTTCGCTTTATGTGTGCTGAGATTTGCTTCCTCACAGCGCGGTGGTGTGATGGTGACCTCTTCTCTAAGAGCAAATACAAACAGTGTCTCCAACCGGAATCCGCTTCCTCTTAGTGCTGTGAAGTATCACGCGCGGCAACTCAAATTCGTTGACTTACACGCTGACGATCCGTTTGCTCATCTCAGAAACATATTATAAAATGATTGAGGTGAAGGGCCCACGTGCCCACCTATGGTTTCTTTTCCATGGTCCCACTTCGTAAACATATTGTGACAAGTGCCTGCTGAGTGAGACAATGCCCGTCCCAAATAGTCTCTAAATTTAGACTTTCATTTTGAATATTTTCATGAATATTTTAATTTTAAATTTTAACCTCATATAGAAGTAATATATTTGTATACCCTATGAAAAATCAGATAGAAGAAATAAATTAGATAAAATTATTAATGCCCAATGAGGAAAAAATAACAATGTTTCATCTGTTTCTAACTAATGTGAGCACCAAACCATGCTTGGACCCCTTTCTAAACTTCCAGACGTCTTCAAACATTTCATTTTTTGAGGTAAATAATTGGAAAGGACTGGAAGACGAGCAGTGTGCTTTGACGGACAAGGACCAAGAGGAAGGACTGGAGGTTTTCATTGTTGCATCCACAGAAAAACAGGCACAATATCAAGTGAAAAGTAGAGATGTTTTAGACATGCAAGGTTTCTCAAAGGACGGAAGTACACACTCCTGGTAATGGACGTTCCAAGGGGGTTTGACATCGGGCCTATGGACTTTTAAAAGGGTGGACAAGCAAATTATGGATATTGTTTTGCAGAGCTTTGAGGAAAACTACTATGCAATGAACTTAGGATGATTGTGATGAGTGATGTGGAGGAGGCACACAGTTAGAGAGCCCGTGCAAAATGGAGCGAGGAAAGGGGCTTAGTTTCATTGTATAGGACAAGACGAACATGAACAATGACAGGGGCAAATTTGAAATTGTGGAGTATGTGACAGTGGGTTGGGGCGTCAAAGATGCATGTACAAAGGACATAGCTGCAATGATACCAAACACCATGCATGGGACTTTTAACAATGGGAGGTCAGTCATCATTCATGACACCGTTTTCAAAAAACATATGTACATGTCACATGACAAGTTGGTGGTATGCCCATACCAGAGGCCGGCTGATGATGAAACTTATCAAAACCTTCTCCAAAGAGGCAGATTGGGTTTTGGATACATCTACCGTAGTGGACAACTTTATTAGCAAATTTTACATGCAGACGGATTGTATTGCTATTGGTGACTTGAGGTGCAAGTACATTCCATAAAGGATCCAATGGTAGGAGGTTCTTCTAGATGCAGGGCGAGAATTGACCTTCGAGGACCGTAGGAGAGGACTCCAGGTTCTCGGGCGGGGCGTATGCATTAGCGAAAAGGACTCTCAGGCGCAAGTGGTTTCTTTGAGTGCCCATTGGATGAAGACCAAACTGAAGCATTGTTGGTAGAGGGCCAACAAACCCTAGATAATGTATGGGACCCTTCGCCGACTCCTTAGACGGGGCGAAACGTGGAAGACTCGGGGCCTTGGGTGAAAGACGATAACTTCGATCAACAAGAGCTGGAGCAGATTCAAAATTTGTCCGTTGTTATGGATTCAAGTTCCGCTCGAGGCATCGGATGAGTCACAAGTTAGCCCTGATGAATACGTTTTTCTAGCTGTAGCCCTCCATGTGCTTGTTCTCGCTTGACTTGTCCTTATCTCGTGGATGGGGCCAGCGAGCTTACATTGTCCATATTTAATTTATTTTGGGTTTTCAATTGTGAACCAGTTTCAAAGTGACAATGGATTTCAAGATTGTACCTCTTTGTTTAGAATGTATAGGGAGTCCAGACATTCCGAATAAGGCCTTAAGGTTTGACATCCGCAGAGAAAGGGTTGTATTTGTCATAAATAGCCAAAATGCTTATTTCAGATTGTGTCAATTGAAGGGGTTCAAAACCAAAAGAAGGGGTCTTGATATTCACGCCCTTCAAGAAATACCATGTTTGGCTGTGGAAGTAATTGTTGGAAAATAGGATTTGGGGTGCTGATTTTACTAAATGGATCCGAAATTTCTATAATGTTTCTTGAAATCGATGTCATTTGCTAAGCTCGAGATGCCTGACACTAGTATTGGAATGGAACATATGGGTGCCTGATTTTGGTGGGCCTATTGTCATTTGTAACTTTGAATACATATTAGAGTCCAACGGAAAATATACTAGTATATTTTTTTGACCTAACTCTTTATTGATAGGCCCTCATGGTTTCTAATATGTATTCTTAGTATGCGTTAAAGACACTAGGAGATATGATTTCAAAGACCATTAGGGACTAAGGATAGATCTAGCTCCAATGATCTCCGATATATATCTTTATCTTCTAAAGTGGTCTCCTACATCTATATATGGTTCCTAGTGATATCTTTTAGCTCTCAATTGTCTCCTCCTTATCCATGTCCTAGTCCTAGTTGTCTAGATATACATGTCAATTAATGATTTATTTTTAGCCCCTAATAGGTCTCTTCCTTAGCCCCTAGCAATCTAGGGCATATGTGCTTAACCCCTAATGCTCTCTTCCTTAGCCCCTAGCAATCTAGGGCATATGTGCTTAACCCCTAATGGTCTCTTCCTAGCCCGGACTACAATATATATGCTTCATCCTAATGATCACTTCTTAGATCACTTCGTAGCCCATTATAATGTCTCAAATATATTCTTAGCCCCTAATGGATTTTTTTTAATTCCACATATCTTAGCCCCCTGAATTTTATTAACCTCAGAATGGTCTTCTGTACCCCGGTTTCCGAACCCAGCAGGCCTAAGCTCATTGGTACATGGTCCAGTAGGCTGTCCCTCTGCTATAGGGTCTCTATTGACGATATCGTCCATTCGCTGATCCACTCGTGTTAGCTATTCGTATTAAAAATGAAATGATTTCGGATAATTTCACTAAAAGAAGCTCGAAGACTTTGGGACCTGTGAAATGGCAAAGTAGACTAGGTCCAAAATTTGGAGAGCCCTGAAAAGAGCTTGTAATTTGGGAAAACCAGGGAAGGCGGCAGGCACCTCAAGAAGGTGGCAGTCACCTCAGGAAAGATGGCAGGCACATCAGGAAAGATGGCAGGCACCTCAGGTTCCAGGAGACGAAGGTCGAGGCTGAAGGGTTCTCGACAGGTTGGAAGGCAGGTCACAGCAGCCAACTCTCTGTCATGACGCTGGGAGCGCTGCCCGTTCCTGCCTCCGACTCCGCCTGCAACCAATGCTGCCTTCGAGAGGCAGCCTGGGTACAAGTTTGATGTCCCCCCTCCGCTACGAAACACACAGACGTAATACTTGCATAGATTTTGCCTTTCCTCTTGTTTTGTACAATGGGTTGATGGAATCACAGTGCAAGAGCCACATACGTTGTATGTAAGAGATGTTGAGGAGGCAGCAGACGAGCGAGGGATGCTCTACCAGCCCTTGGGGAGTCCAGCTACCAAAGCCCCAAGCGTCCGGTCCACAGCAACATTCCATTCATGCCCTATTCTGGCACGGGCCTGCTGCCGAACATGGGCTCGCAACCTGCCATCCAGGCACTGGTTTACAGACAATGTGCCATGACTTTCTGCATCTGCTTGGAATTTCAGATTTACACCTACCTCCACAGGGCGAGGTGGGGGTAGACGTCCGCCGGAAAGTGTGCCCGCTAGCTCAGCCGTGGAATGCCATAGCATCTTCTCCTGATAAGCGAAAACCCCCAGCCCAAACAGCAATCCGAGGCTACTTCCTAGCAAGCGCTCCTACCATCAACAAACCATCAGACCTAAGGCCCCAGCCGACATGACAGTGAGCAACACGTGAGGAGAGAGGACGCAACATACCTGCATCAACAGGGAGTTCATGGCGCTGAGGCTGCAGAGGCTACTGAGGCGATGCTGCAGAGGCACTATGACACACCGGCACCAACGATCCCCTCTCCGACGATCAAAGAACAGGCGACGCCGTTCGGGTCTAAAACCGCCGTGGCGACCGGGTGATTACTGGCACGACCGGTGACAGGCAGCCCTCCTGACATGTCAACCAAAATTCGACATTCCTGCCACTTTTCGTTTCGCCATAGCTAGCCTTGATGGACTCCAGGAGTCCACTGTCACCCCGGCTGCGGCAGGGGCGGCAGGTGGCGGAGCTCGAAGGTCTGCTCAGGTGCACAGTGACCCTCCAGTGAAACGCGCAGATCATTGGCATGCCCTGCAGACTCCTGGCGCCGACAGCGGACTGCGGAAGCTGCAGCAAACCATCGGAGAGATAGATTATGGAGGCCTGCGGTAGTTTCCATCAGCCAGTTGGCAATGCTGCCAGGGGATCCGAAACGCGCAGCATCGGTGGAGAAAGCAAGTATGCCTGGGGCGGAGGGATACTGCCACGGCTACGGCTGCGGCTGCTCATCCGCTTCACTCCTGATAGTCCGGTGCTACCACAGAAACAGGAGTCTGACTCAGGTGTTCGTCCGATGTGACATTGGCGGCATCCTTGAGTGCACCTATCCCTGCTGTCCCTGATGCTCACGCACCTCAATCTGCAGCGGAAAACGTAGCGGACAACCAGGCCATTTTATCGGAAGGAACGCCTCCTGCGGATGCCGCCGTGAGGAGCAGAGTGAGGAAACGGCAATTTTCAGATTCGCATCTCGATCGACACGACGAGGGTGGTACTTCACCAGTTGCAGCACAGGGTAGAGTCGGACTTGCACCTCCGTTTGCTGCTTCCGACAGTGATGGGAACCATGCGTCAGCTGCCATGTCCAGAGCCTTGCCCATTCCTGAGGTTCATATTGTTCAGGCTAGGAGACTTCAGCTTGTGGAGCTTACTGAACGAATGAAGAAGGTAGAGAGCATTGCCGATAACCTGTCAATGCTGCGGTCCGGCAATTTCATGCCTAACCTAACCGGAAAGTGCGCCAGGTGCAGAACGAAGTCAAGGATGTTCAGCAATGTCGTCGCTGTTTATGCGGCGCAGAGATGATATAGTCGAACACCGTCAAGGTGGCGTGAAGAAGGCGAACAGTGGATCTCGTGAAAATGAGACTTGCTCCTCGGTAGACGGGAGGAAAATCTCTTTCACGACAGATGAAGACCATTCTTGCACAGTTCGCTCCTTGCGCTTTAGTGCGGGTCATTGTTTGAAGACTTTGCGCATGTCATCGAAAGTTTCAGTGTCGGGTGGAGGTCCAACCATTCCTTGAATCACCTTGGTGTCGGTATGTTTAGGTCAGGAAACATCGAAGCCTCCATTCCTTATTCCTGGACGCAGCTCTCTATGACCTTCGAAATTACCACCAGGTGAGCTTTTCTCATACATACGAGCCTGNGGCTCAGTCCACTAGTTTACTTTGGGCTTACCGGGTGCGCGTTGTAAAGAGTCTGCTGGGTGTGGGATGTTGTTCATTTCAGCGAAGCTGATCAATGATGCTTACTCAACTCCACAGGGGTCCACCTCAACCCCACCCACCCTTACACTGAATGGTTCTTGGTTCAGTCTCTGCTGATGTTGTGCCCTCTGCCAAGAAGCAGCATCCTTATGCATTTAGGGGCACGACAGTCTCTTCCATGCCCATGCATGATTTACTACAACAATTAGAAATTGGAAGCTTTGCTGCAGTTTTGCTGGCTCATGGAGTGCGAGATATCAGAGCAGTGGAGGCTGCACTTCTATTTTTCTGCGCGCCAGTATAGATTAGTACAAGTCGCTACTGAGGCTTTCATGCACTAATTTAGACCAATCCTGTAGCTCTCAAAGAGCAAGTACTCTTTGACAGAGTGGGTCATCGTTTTGGGAATTTGTGAGTCCATCTCAGGGAAGCCGATCTTGTATTTCCTTAGCCTCGTGTACTATTTTAGTCAGCAAATTTTGTGCCCATGTACTGTTGCGAAATATTTTTTGCTGATTTGGCAATCTTTATTGTGGATCTCCTGCCAGGTTTTAGAAGCCCATGACAATGAAGTATGGTTTTTGCAATTTTCGCATGATGGAAGGCACCTTACTTCAGCTTCAAAGGACTGCACTGGCAATTATATGGGAGGTTTGTATTCTTCGATTGTTCCTTGTACCTGCTGATGTTGCACATCTGGTTTGGCGTTTGTCACGAGGGCATTAAGGTTTTGGTTGTATCCGTTGTGAGGAGGGTTCAGATTGTGACACCGATATTGTAGATGGCTAGCTGACTGGTTGGTGACGCCTTGCCGAAATCTGAGTCTAGTGTATTTTTGTGTCTCTGAGTTTGACCTCGAAGACAGGTGTAAACTGTGAACTGTGAGCGGAATCTTACACTGGGTAGGTCCTCCTGGTGACATCTACAGGCTGGAACAGATGTTGAATATTGTTGTAGGACTCAAAGTCAAGCTGCATGCTTCTGGTGCATTGCTCGACAGGAGACTCAATTGCTAATGGGACGCTATGTGATAAGCAGGTTGTCGATGAGGCCTATGTGAAGTTGAAACACACTCTAACGGGTCATCAAGCCTGTCTCGTTTGTGGCATGGAGCCCAGATGATGGTATACTTCTCACATGCGGAAACGAGGAGTGTTGAAGTGGAATGCTCAAACAGGAGAATGTAGACACACTTATGACAAGCCAGTGGTTGTTTCACTTCATGTGCATGGTTTCCAGATGGTCAAGGTTTGTGTCCGGTGGAAATGACAAGTGCATTTATATGTGGGACTTAGAAGGAAAGAATTGGAGTCCTGGAAGGGTATAAGGATGCCTCGCATCAATGATCTTGCCATAACTCTGGATGGCAGTCACATGGTGAGCTTGTGTGGAGACAGTCACATTCGGATATATAATTTGAATGAAAAGACAGAACGAGTGATTGAAGAGGAAAAGTCTATACTTCCTTCTCGGTGTCCAAGGATGGAGATACTTGCTGGTTAACCTGTGAATCAGGAAACCCACAGGAGTCAGAAATCCACCTGTGGGACATTTCTGCAAACTCAAGTCACCATTCAGGTACAGGGGACACAGGCAGGGCGATACGTTATCAGGTCATGTTTTGGTGGATCGGACCATGCTTTCATCGTCAGTGGGGTAGAAGACTCTCAGGTTGGTAATATAGGCTGCAATAGAAAGTTGCTCATCTCTGGTTTTCTGGGAGCTGCTGGGCTACATCTCGCTTTGTCGATGACCAGTGTTTGTTTTGTGCGTTCCCAGGTGTACATCATCTGGCATCAGCGTAACAGGGGAACTTCTTGAAGTGCTACCTGGTCACTCTGGCACAGTGAACTGTAAGCTGGAATCCTGGCAATCCTCACATGTTTGCATCTGCTAGTGACGATCATACTATACGGATTTGGGGTTTGGGCAGGACACCTCAAGCTCATGATGCAGACACCAGCAATGGCATAGGTCATCTAGTAAACGGTGGAACCAGTGATCTCATGGAGAATTTAAGACCCTTCGGATTATGAGCTACGAGGCCCGCCCCCCGCCCTTCGAACTCTGTTGTCCAGCTTCTCGGGTTCTGGTGTTGAGGTTTCCGTTGTAGTAGAAATGTGTCAAGCTTGTTGGGCAAGTTCAGGGACCCAAAGCTGTATGGGAGCTAATTGATGTATATTTCAAATTGGTTTAACGTTACTCGTAGTACCTACTGTAGTTGCCTTGTATTGGTTGGGCACGTTGTTACGTACTATATTACTTAGGGACAGATGTCCACGTGAGCTGCCACAGACTTCATGCGGGGAGTTTCAGTCGCAGCCTTCACCAATAAAAAGATGGATGGAGGGCCGTTAGAGAGTGGGTGCGTCGCGGCAAGCACGGCAGACAGGGCGGCGTTCAGCTAGGGTAATGAAACTGCTGTACTTCACAGTTTACAGTTCTCGTCGAGAGTCGTTCTTACGTCAATGTTTGTGGTGAAGGCTGCGGACGATCCTGAAAATGTGGATTTTGGAGGACCAGGTAAATACAGGGGCCCTGTTGCGCCTACAGTTTGCGTGACGTATCTACCCTTTGCGTGCCGGGTCTTTGCAGGTCCGGGTACGGTATCCACTGTCGACAAAAGACAGAACCTATTCCTGTGGTTGACCGTGAGGTGGAGTATGAAGGAGAATAAGTCCTATACCAGGGGCATGCTCCCAGCTTGACAGATAAAGAGATCAAAAGTGGGCAAGCATACTTCTCTGCACCAACACTGTCAGTCTCCATTTGTATTGGGCTGCCTACGTATCAACTATAGATAATTGGGCAGATATGGAAAAGACGGAAGCTGGAGGAGGCCAGTGAGTGGTCGAAATGACTCAGAACGGTCCTCTGCCGTGTGAAGTGGAAGACACGTTGCCTGAGGAGAGGAGAGTTCCCAGACGATAGAGGGTGGTAAACTTTGTACACTTTTATAAATCTGAGTGTGTCAACAATTTTTGCCAAACCTTCTGCGCGCACTGATCACACCAGACAGCAAACCGGCCATAGCTAGCATCGCAGAGTCGATAAAACCTTCCTTGGACCATCAGTGATGGAACTCAGAGCAGTGTACTATCAAGCACATCACACAATGGAGAATGTCTTGATGATAAACTTTCGACAATCACCCGCCCTTGCGCTCTCAGCCTATGAAACCCTTAACATAGAATCTTCAACGGCAAGCTACCAGCGTAACCCACGAATTCCGCGCAAGCGCATCAAACTAATCCGTTTGGCATGCTTGGTAGATATGAGACCAGATTTCATCTACCATGTGCAAGGCAGCCAGCTATTAGAGGAGTTACAACACAATAAAGGCACTTGGCATGCTGGGAATGGAGCCTACCAGCCACAGCACTTGCTCGAGAAGTAATAAGTGCCTTCACGCGTGTGCCAGGAGATAGAGAGCTCGTAGATGTAGACTGTTGCAGCTCTCAGATATCAAACCGAGCGCGTTCACGTTCTGCACAAACTTGCCGGTCGCAACGCCTTTCGGCTTAGGTTGACCCGCACATCAAACTGTTCCAGACGCCGCGAAGATCGCTCCTCTCCTCGTCCCCTACTAAACCAGCCAAAGCCGAGTAGCATATCGGATAATCTTCAAGGTTTTGTCAACACCGTCACGACGAGCGAGGAAAACCTCCAAATGCTGCACATCCTCCCTCGCCATGACGACTCCAGCGCTCTACTCTTCAGCATCCAACGTGCTGAGCTGAGCCCAGAGAGCAGAGCGGCGGCACTCCCGTCACCAGCATCCCGATTCCCTTCTCGCTACGCCGCCGAGAGATTCGGAGAGTCGAACGGCAGGGAGAGGATCTTCCTGGGCTGAGCTTCTCTTTTCCATGACCCCGCTATTCTTTGAATTCTTTGCAAAAGTCATACCTCAAGGGGGAGGGGGCTCCGTCTATGCTCACTAGCTGCCCTCACCTAAGAATCCGCAACTCTTACACCTTCCCTCAGCATACTCATCAAATTCCTCCACTATGGAAACAAGACAAACGTCCTGAACTTCGTACCATGTTTTTCTGCGAAAAAACGAGACGAAAGAAGTTACGCAAAAGCCAAAACCCTAGATGGGTTATGTCAGCCATGATTTTACGTTATAAAGAAGCCCGGGGATGCAGGCTACTCGTACCCAGCTTGCATCCACGCACACCTTCATAGTAGAGGAGAGAATTAGAGGTGGCTAGCAGCGTGAAGAGCTTCATAAATGTGTCTTGCTCAGCCATATAACCCTTTACACCAAAGCTTTTCTTGCTGGCTGTGGATAGCATTTGGCCATCAATAATAAAAAAATGAGTTATAATATATTAGTTATAACTCTTAAGATTTATTATAATTAATGGATTAGTATATATATTATAGAAGTTATTATCATTAGGAAAATTAAGAAAAGATATTTATGCTATATTGTTTAATAGGCCATTGAACTTTTGTAAGCGTAGAGTACCAAATGCTTAAAAAGTTATTCAAATGAAAATAATTTTATTCATTCCTAATGCAATATTTTAGTTATACTCGAAGACACTTTTATGCTATTTGTGTAACTTTATGTCTACAGTGGAGGCTGAGTACATGGCATCCACACAAGCTACAAAGGAAGCCATTTGGTTGAGAAGGTTCATGGAAGAAATTGGGTATCAACAAGTACAGCCACCTGTTCTTCAAAGTGACAACCAGGGAAGCATGGCATTGATCAGGGACCCGGTGCACCACTCAAGGACAAAGAAATGGTAAGAGGACTTGAGCTTGGAGAGGAGGAAGATATTGGTATTTGTAGAGGTTGCATGATGGGAAAGCAACATCGATTTCCATTTCCAAAGGGAGGAAATAGAGCTAACCATGTGCCGGTGCACCACTCAAGGACAAAGAAATGGTAAGAGGACTTGAGCTTGGAGAGGAGGAAGATATTGGTATTTGTAGAGGTTGCATGATGGGAAAGCAACATCGATTTCCATTTCAAAGGGAGGAAGTAGAGCTAACCATGTGCTAGATTTGATTCACTATTGTGGCCCCATGAAGACCACATCTCTAGGAGGGGCCAAGTATTTCCTCACTTTCACGATGACAAGTCAAGGTATACCAAGGTTTACTTCCTCAAATCCAAGGATGCCTATTTATCAAGTTCAAGGAGTATAAAGCACTTGTGGAGAATCAAATTGGTAGAAAGATAAAAGTTTTAAGGAGTGACAATGGAGGTGAGTATATGTCCAAGGATTTTGAAACTTTTGCAAGGAGCACGGAATCATGCAACAATTTTCGCCCTTACACTCCTCAGCAAAATGGAGTTGCGAAAGGAAAAATAGAACTTTGGTAGAATGTGCTAGGAGCATGCTTCATCATCAACAATTGGGCTATGAGTTTTGGGGAAGCCATTGCAACTGTCTACCTACTAATAGAAGTGCAAGTGCATCACTAGAGGATATGACACCGGAGGAATGCTGGTTAGAGAGGAAGCCTTTTATTGCTCACTTGCATGTGTTTGGGTGTAGAGCCTTTGCACATAAACCCAAAGAAGTCAGGAGTAAGCTCGAAGGGAAGGCATTGGAGTGCATTTTTGTGGGCTATGATATTGATAGAAAGGCCTATAGATTATATGACAAGACATCTAGGCGCATCATCATAAGTAGAGATGTTTTTTTTTGATGAGAGACTATAGATAGAGAAATTTCCTATTGTTGATGCTCATGAGGTTGTGATACCTCAAGAACCAATTGGAAAAGATGTCATTCCGATTGATGGAATGAAATGATCCTAGCGAGGAAACAATGAGGAAGAACCCTTTCTCTTTTCTCTGCACTTTCTTTTCTCTCTTTCTCTTTTCTCTTTTCTCTTTTCTCTTTTCTCTCTTCTCTCTTCCTCTCTTCTCTCTTCTCTCTTCTCTCTTCTCTCTTCCTCTCTTCTCTCTTCTCTCTTCTCTCTTCTCTCTTCTCTTGCTCTCTTCTCTCTTCTCTCTTCTCTCTTCTCCTCTCTTCCTCCTGAAAATCTACCTCTTCCACTCTTCCTAGCACCTTCGCCATTACAAACCTCACAGCTCCCCACTAGTGCCTCAGAGCATAGGGGAGTGCCACCTCACGGTCCTATTGAGACATCTAGGCGTGGCAGTGAGACCTCGCCTTGTTGGAATTTACTGAGGACCTCCCTTCCTGACCTTGTATAGTCCTGCCTGCAACCACCGCGCTCCCTCGCGCTCAAACCTCCCCGGTGCTACACTCAGCAAAGCGTGGGCCCGGTACCACGGTCACTTGTGGGAGGAGAAAACTCCGGGTCTTCGAGGCTTCCCCTCTAGCGGCCACACTTATCCCACTTTGTCCAAATGGTCGTTGGGTTTCGTCCCATGAGACTTGTGTGAAAGTTCGAGGTCTTGTGATAATATCGCTACTGCGGTGACACACTTCGACCTTCTAAACAAGCAAAAGGCGCCTCTACTCTCCCTCTTACGGTGCACCACTTGCCTTTGCTCAGAAAATCACCAATCCTCGACCTACAATGCGACACAACACAATTGCGAGTCCACCTTAGCGGTGAGCCTATCACGGGCGCCGGGGACCCCAGTCCACACACAATTTCAGTCCCTACTTCTAAGACCACTCTTCTCCACTCGGAGGCGCCCTTTTACTTGATTTGGGATTCGTCCCTTAGGCTGCCTGTGGCCTTCCACTAACTCTACCTCTAATCCTCTACTCATCTCCTCCTCTTCCTCCTATTCTAACCTCGGGTTCGGGCTTCTTGGTTCGGCTCGCCCTTACGGCTGGCCACAGGGTCGGCCTCCACCGACAAGTTCTTCCTTGGGCGGTTGCTATGAGTTTGACACAGACGGCGAGAACCTCCGGAGTCTTTCCTGTAGTCTACCCTCAAGCCGAGAGTTCCAGGCATTGCCACACACCCAAAGCAAAGCAATTTCGCAACCATTCACAAGGGAGCAACTCGTTTAGGCACTTGCGGTGAGCAAGCCCTCCACCAACACTCCGACCACCGCGACTTCCTCTCTACCCGGGGTTGGCTCCTGGTAAGCACGAAATTCCTTTACAAGACAAAGGACTCGGGAGTATGGGCAAAGACATGATACTTTACTTTGTGAAATCCTCCTCCTCTTATAGGAGGCCTTCCACATACAACCTCCTTGGGTGACCCTCTGCAGGTCACCTTTTCCAATATTCTATTATTTCCTACATGACATTTCTGGCATCTAAGTCTCTTGCGATTGGTAAATTCTATTCTAGCAACTTCACCTAAGATCATCCTTAAAGGATGTCGACATCTCACCTATCCTTTCTATTCTCCTACTCAACATTTATGGTCTTTGACCATACCTAGTCCTCACCTTCTTTGGGATAGTGGCGTGTCCGCGTGGGTTGGCTCCCTCGCCTCCTTTGCTCTGCGCCCCTTCCCGGATCTTGTCATCTTCCCTGTGTGGGGCAAGTACAATTTTCCCCTTCCTCCGACTCAGCGGTGGCCACGATTCCCCTCATCATCCGGTGTGCACCCCTTTCCCCTCAGGCGCCCTTTAGCCTCAGCCTCACGGCGCTCCTTCTTTCATCACCCCACTTGGTAGTCGGCGGACTAAGGGGTAGGTGACTTACCTACCATGGTAGTCGGTCCCCTTCTCCTTTCTTCCTTCCTTTTCATTGGCGATGACCCTTGGGTTGGAATCCTCTTTGCTCCTTTCCTCCTGTTTGGTTTGTCCATACCTATCATGGAGCATCTTCAAAGAGTCTTCATCCCCCATTTGCTGGCCGATGTCGCTACTAACTCCTCCGGGCCCTTTTCGCGTTGGTCTCCTCTCCTGGCCCGGGCTCTTCCCTTATTCGTGGGGTGAGGGAACTTCTCACCCCTCCCCCTTCCTCGACGGGTCGGATCCCGTCCTTGTCTTCCACCGGTGGGGCTGTTTCTCCCACCGCCTCGTCTCCTTCCCTAGGGGTATGCGATCGGACCCCCTGGCTCCTTCAGCCACAGCCAGGCCTTCACGGCCCGACTCCCCATCGGGCCCCTCGCCGGGTACCTTCCCCACCGGTGTCCAGCGACCACGGCGGTTGTGATCTACCGCAGTAGTCTGGCGGACTACCCGCTGTAGGGTGGTCACCTCTGTTAGGGTGACCCCCTATGGCGGGCTCCCCCTCCTTGCTCTCCACACCATCTTCCCCCAGGCGCGGCTCCTCCATCTCCACCATCTCCTCGGACTCCTCGGGTCCATCACCTCGTGGCCCCGTCAAAGTCGGGAGGCCTCAGCACTTGCCTGCAGCCTTCTTCCCCGCCATCATCATGAGGACCCAATGTTCTCCTCTTGTGCCAATCGTTGGTTCATCATCAAGAAGGCGAAGAAGATGCAAGCTTGGATACATGGCGTGACCCGGATCCAAGGGCAAGGGAAGAAACCTCGGCACTACGAGAGAAGATAGCTCGGAGGAAGAAGAGCGTCTTGACACGCGGTCACGGAAGACACGGAAGGAAGCTTGGGATCCTCTTCCAGAACCTATGCCAAGATGCCAAAGTCGTTTGAGCCATTGCCAAGGAGCGCGGAGCAACATCAAAGTAGTGGGCGATGTGGAGAAACCCATGCAGATTCTTGTGAGGCGATGGCACAAAAGCTTCACGGAGATGCCATGTTTGACCTACAAGACATGGGGTTGGCGTGAAGGAAGTCGGGGTTTGACTCGGCGGATGTTGACAAGGCTTGAAGCAAGTGTCCAAGATTTGCCACCCTGCAATAGCAATGATGTCATTCTTGACCTCGGCAAGCATCTCTGTGGAAAAGCGGAATCTTGCAGTGGGGGTGGCTTTGGTCAACAATGGAGAGGCATATTGAAATCAATGGATTCGCACCAAGGAGGTGTTGATTGACACGGCCGGTGATCGTTGGAAGAAGAGTGAAGAAGCGTTGGGTCTCCACCAAGAAAGGTTGAAGGAAACCAAGTGGAAGATCCGGACCGCATGGGACCACCGAGCATGTGTTGGGGTAACAAGGTACAATGAAGGTTTCATTCAAACCAAGAATGAGACTTCACCTTTGTCAGCCATGCTTGGTCAGCGATGCGAACACATTTGATGTCTTCTTTGGGCGGGCCTTGTACAAACACAGGTCATGGTGGATTTGTGGGCCGAGGCAGTCTACTATCGACAGTGGAGAAGGCTGGAGCAAAAGCAGGTAGCAGTTGCTGCATCCCTCTGCGGTACATGGCAAGGATCATGAGAACCTCATTGCCAGCAGCGTCTACCCAATGTTTGTGCCGTGGTGAAGGACACGCCATCGTGCTTGAACCTCTTGGTGTGTGTCTAACAACCATAGCGGCACTGATGGAGGATTTTGGCGAGGAGGAGGAAGACAAGCTAGGGTTGCAACCACCCTCGGAGGAGGTTCTTCAAGTCAGCCGGACGGAGCTGGTGACTGCAGCAATGAGCCGTGAAAAAGCTATGGAGGATGGTGCAAGAGGACCAGTGTTCTATGAGCCGGAGAACTGCTGTTGTTAGGAATGAAACCCTAACATAGTTTATTCCTTAGTTTCTATACTAGAGGTTAGATACGTAACTCAAGAGACACATCAATTTTGTATTTAAGATATTCTCTGTTCATTAATACATACTCTCTTGTGTGTTATGCTTTCTAGCCTAAGTGTCTTATAATGCATGATATAAAGTAAACATGGTATCGAGCACTATGATGCTTGAGTCTTCCGCTACACTAATGTTGTTGAGTCTAATGGTATCTAGGTTGAGTTGTTGTTGTGAATACTTGATCTAGAAATCACCATTGTAGCTAGATGAATTCTAGCTATTCTCCTTAGAAAATGACTAGAAGGAATGGTAGACGATGGGATAGAAATCCAGACGTCACCGGTTCTTTCTAGGTCATCTAGGATCGATACATCTTACGTCATAATCGATCCGAAGGTTGGATTGCGGACGGAGGGCGGTGAGGGCAAGCAGTGCATTTAATCTTGAGCAAGTTTTGGCCAATCCTAATTCTATGAGGCGTACAAGCTCATAGGGCGAATCCTAGCACTGCAAGGAAGAAAGCGGTGGACGTGGAGCGTCCACCTCGCAAGAGGCGTGGAGAATTAGAGAGGAAACCCTTATCTCTCCACCAATCCATGTTCAACGATGATCATTACGCTGGAAGTGCTAGAATCGGTGTTGTTGCGATTTGTCATCAACACTTCACCGTTCTTGGTGGAAATCTCTTCCGACATTGAATTTGTTCGGAGGGAAGTGCTGGTGGCGAATGATCTGTCTAACCTAACAGTCCAACATCGCCCAGCCCCAATCTCAAGTTCAATTAGAGACACTTGTGCCTACGAGAGAATCCTGTGGTGCAGGCTCACAGTGAGGCAAAGGATGCAAATCTGAACGGCGGGAATCAATCAAGGCGGGGAGGCGTGCAAGTCTGCAGCTGACCCAATCGGCGCCCGATCAAGGTGCCATTGGGGTGGTTGCCGACCTTGCACGCTCTTGCTTGGTTGGACTAATGCTTGACCTTCAGATCTCTTCGTGCCTCCCACGCCACCACCTAGGTCGAAGGCACTTGTTAGTTTGGTTCATGTGAGTTTTCCGGTATTTAGGGTTTTGAGTAGCGTTTCATTATTAAACGTACCTCTTGCTTTCTCGTGAGACACCCGTTCACATAGGCTCCTACATTTACCTTTAACATGTAGCGAGCTTGCCGGACTCTAGCCGGAGGAAAGCATGAGTGAGTTAGGATCACCTTCCCTCTCTCCGTGCTTCCCTAGTCCACACCTCTGCAGTCCCCACAGTTAGCTTAATTCACATGTCAACACAGACATAACTTACTTGTAGTTTATGTCCATATTTGATTCGAGATAGTGATTGATTAGAGCCATTCTTTTGGCTATTTATTCTCGCCCATTATCTCCGATGATGTCTACATACACTCCTGTTACAACATCTCCGGGCTCATCCTACTCGGTGAGTTCAAAGAAAAGGATGATTTGTGGGACAGTCCGATTTGAAAGTTGGAGAGCTCGCATGAAGGCACACCTCACGCTCGCGTGTGGGAGTATGCGATGGTTCTCTCCGGATCCTTCCATTGTTCTCGGTGAACAACAACCGCATGTGATGTCATAGACAAGTGGAAGAAGGGCAACAAGATCGCTTTGCGATCCTGCGTCGTGGATGAAACCACACGTTCGAGGTGGAGTTTCTTACAACATGTTGCATGAAAGCAATAGTCGACACGTGCAAGTCTGAGAACATACTTACTTTGGTAGCTGCCGGAATGCTTTCCATGCTTTGCGTCTGAAGGATGGAGAATCTGGGAGCACATGTGTCCAAGTTGCGCTATCTTAGAGCAGCTTGGGCTCAATAGCAAAATCTCGAGGTGGACATGATGCTCAGCTCATTGCCACCTCCACACTCATATCAGGGCGTTTGTGTCCGGGAATGCATCTCTTAGGGACTCATATCTTGCTGGCTGGCAGTAGATCATCCACCATTAACTTCAATGAAGTTGTTGGTGCTCTCCTTCAAGAAGAAGCAGTCGTAAGACAATTTGGAGGTCGCCTCGTGGTGACAAGGTCCTATTCTAAGGGCAAAGGACCTTGGAAGGAAGGATAAGAAAGGAGAAACATATAGCAGTGGTGTCCGAATAAACATACCTTCTTGGAGGAGCTACCAAACAGCTGGCTGGTGTGGAATTCAATCCGGAAAGGGACTATGGAAGAAAAGCAGGGAGCCAAAAGTTCCAAAGCCAAGCTAATGTAACTTCTAAGAGCAGGCGATGCAGTTCTCAACACAAGAGTGGGAAGTCTTGTCCTCACAGTTTTCACGTCTTATAAAAACGAACATCCTCTGTTTGTGGATTGGGTGCCTATATCTGCAACAAGCGTGACACTTCTCCAGTCATAAGCAGTCACCTCAATGGTGTATGTGGGTGATGCTCGAGGCGTGGAGGTAAAGGGGCGAGTTCGGTGGACATACCTCATTTGGTGGCGCAGCCTTGCATCTAGTTGGCGATTACGTTTGTACAGATGAGCAAGAATCTTCATTAGAGCTCTTGTCAGTCGGTATGGCTTTAAGTTTGAGCACGAAGTGCTATATATATAGGCTCACTGATGTATTAGTTGCTAAAGTGGTACTAATGACTTCTGTCGAGTTAGTTCATCACAAGTCTAAGGTCGGGCACTAGTTCTTTGCTTATAAGTTGCGAGGCTAATCTCGCGCCGTTTAGGTCATGTTAACAAAACTAAGCTAGATCTAATGTCGTCGTCCATTGCAGAGAACAACTTCCTACATGTTTCAAACATCTTGGCGTCAGCTCATGTGTCTTATCTAAGCCAAAAGAGCTACCCTTTAATAAGTCATTCAAGGCCACCTAGTCTTAGAGCTCATTCATGCGATATGTTTGGAAAACTTCTATTAAGTCTCTTGGGGGCGAATACTATCTCTCTCTCAGATGATTTTTCCGTTACACTTGGACATTTCCTTTAAAGCTTAAAAGTGACGTCTTTGAGACCATTGCTTCACAGATTCCAATGGTTCAACGTCAAGCGGAGAAAATTAGTTAAGTGTTTCCGGACCCGGACGGGAGAATTCACAGTTATAAGTTTGATCACTGTTCGATTTGGTATCATTCGACAATTGGTTGTTTATACCCAGCGAGCAGTTGCTTGAGCAAGAATCAGCGATGGGGATGACCAGAGCATGCTTTCTGGCCTCCACAAGATTACAGGCAGGTGACCCACATCATCAAGTGGTCACTTCACTCTTCCGGACGGACACCCTATGAAGGCTTTTGGGGGCGGAAACCTAGTCTTCTTCATCTTCGTGTTTTGGTTCCACTTTTGCTATATCCTCAAGCCAAAAGAGGAAGTTAGATGATAGGTCAAAACCCTTGATCTTTACGGGGTATTACGAGGAGTCTAAAGCCTACAAGTTATATGACCCTCAAACATCCAAGATTACCTTATCACGACTATACTTTCAAAGAGTTGTACGCTCCTAAGCGCACCATTGATCCATTTGGTTTCACCTTCCCTCGAAAGAAGATCCTTCTCCATATCTCCTTACACATATCACATATCGAGGAGATCCACCGATCACAGGATCACGAGGGCAGTCAGTACAAGCTAATGGCAACATAAATAATGAAGCCGGGCGAGGATTTGCTTGGATACCTTACTGCGCTCCTACTCTTACTTTGAGATGACTTGGATGCGATTGGGAGGATCTTTGAGGATGTACCTCCTGCTGCGATGGATGATGATGAGCTGTCCATGCAAGGTTACGATGATGTGTTTTCCGATGTTGATTTCCATGTTGGTGATCCTCGCACGAGACAATCATCTAGATGAAGTTCACCGAGACTAGGTACCCAACTCGTGAGCAGCGAACAAGGGAAAATTGGCTGGAACCACCTTATCAAGCTCAGATTTTCGAGACTGCGCAGCGTTTGCATCTTTATGTACCGATGTTAGACCGGATCCTCGGACTTACTCGGAGGCTCTGAATGGCCACGATGGGGAACACTGGAAATCCATAGATGACGAGTATAGCATCTCATTAAAACAATACATGGGAGCTTGTTGACTTACCAGCGAAGAAAGCCCATTAGTTGTAAGTGGGTCTTCAAGACCAAGTTGAACTCTGACGGAACAATTGCACGCTATAAATCCGGTTAGTTGCGAGGGGTTTAGTCGGATCCTCAGTATAGACTATGGTGAGACGTTTTCCCGATGGTTAAGCCCCGTCCATTGAATTTTGCTTGCAATGGCGCGGTACAACTTGGAAGTGCACCAGATGGATGTGTGCACAGCATTCCTCCACGGTGAACTCGAGGAAACTTTGTACATGCTGCAACCAGAAGGGTTCATCAGTAAGAAGGCTGCTAAGAAAGTCTGTAAACTCCTCAAGACAATTTACGGGCTGAAACAGAGCCCTCGGGCCTGGTATAAACGTATTATGAAATACTTGCGTAAGCTGGGTTTTCTTCAAAGTCCGGCGGATACCAATGTATTTTATCTGGCTACAGGTGCTCTGTTTGTCATCTTGGCCTTATATGTGGATGACTGTGTCCTTCTTAGTAATGACCTAGGCCAGATGGACAGAGTTAAAGACATGTTACGGCAGGAGTTCGAAATGACGGACCAGAGTGAACTACAATTCTGCCTAGGAATTCAGATTCTTAGAAACAGACAAGCAGGCCAGATTACATTACACCAGACTAAGTACCTTAAGGAAATACTGAAGCGGTTTAATTTGGATGCGGCTCGTCCTGTGGCCACACCATCAGCTGTGGGGGAGAAGTTGACACATGACATGTCACCACTGAGTCCTGAAGAGATCTCTGATATGAGTCTTGTGCCTTACGCTGAAGCTGTGGGTTGCTTGATTTTTCTAGCAAATTGGACGAGGCCAGATATCAGTTATGCAGTAAGCCAGGCTTCCCAATTCCTCAAACAACCTGGACGGTTGCATTGGGCAGCCGTTAAACGCATATATAGATATCTCCGAGGAACTATCTCCTATGGCCTACAATATACATCTAGTGGGAGTAACAGTTTGACACTTATCTCTTATCGCCGATGCCGGGCGTCGATCGACACTCGCAGAGTCCGCCGCATATTGTTTCTTCTTGTCCTCGAGTGCATCGGTGGGCGAAGCGAGACTTCACTTGCTCGCCCTCAATCGAGGCGGAGTACAAAGCTCTTCTGGATGCCGCAAGGAGACCGAATGGCAACGAGTTCTGAGAGTCGGCCAAACTCGGGAAGGCCCTACTGTTTTGTGACAACATGAGTGCTATAGCCCTTGTTTCTAATCCGGGTTCCACGCGTACTAAGCATATAGAATTGTACCATCACTATATTAGGGACGTGGCAGCGAGGGCTATCAAGGTGCAATACATAAGCACTCACGAACACAGGACATATTTACTAAAGGGCTCCCAAAGGCCAAACATTTTCAGCACATGGCTGCCTTAGGTCTCAAGCGGTTCGGCTACTCTAAGAAAGCAACCGACTATCTCAGTGGCTATGGCTAAAGCAGAGATCGCTGCTATTCACACATAGGGTGTGCACCTTAGTGGCCACCGCCACTATTACGATGAGGCGACGGGCTCATAAGCCATTCCGCAAGGAAGGTCAGTCTTAGATTAGTGGTGTCGGCATGCATGTCCGGAGGATGAAGCTTTAGCTTGAAATCAAAACGGACATGGAATGCAACAGATTAGGTAGAAAACCCACCTTATACGGTTTCTTCCCACAGTGAAAGCAGGCAACTACGGTATGCACACACTTCGCCGCTCCTTCCGCTCTGTTGATCCCTATCTTGTCGAAGGCTTCGTCGGCGGCAGCTACTGTTGTTCACTTCTCTTCTACCTGCTGCCGGGCCACCTCGCCTCTTTACGCCCACAGAGCTTCCATTTCATCCGGGGTTGCCATGACGGCAACTTGCCGTTCTAGCATAAGTGCGTGGGAGCTCTTCCTCCACCGGCTTGATGATGAGGGAAGCTCTCCACAGTCAGAGTCGTCGGTGGTGTTGTCGATGTCTATGTTGGTCATGTCGGGTTGAGACTGGAGGATTCCAGCTCAATTAAAATTGGAGCCCTTCTTGGGCGCCACGGCAATCGGGGCGCTGTGCGATTCTGCCACTTGCTCGTGTCGCAGACGTCGCGTGCCCCACTCCCGCCAAAGGTTGCTAGCTCTCTTCATGTTGGTGTGTCGAGGACTCGGCGAGCTTGGGCGTGAAGCTCCAGGCGTGTCTTCATCTTTAGGTTTGTGCGTAATCAATCTGCTGAGCAGATATCCAGCCAGATACAAGGAAGACGAGCTCCATGCGGTGTATCACCTGGGAGTACGCCATTGAGAGTAGTCATGAATTGTATACAATGATTGTAAGTTCAAACCTATGGTTGTATAAACCATGTTGGTTTAGTGTGTTAGAATGAAACCTAACATAGTTTTATACCTTAGTTTCTATACTAGAGGTTAGATATCGTGAACTCAAGAGACACATCAATTTTGTATTTAAGATATTCTCTGTTCATTAATACATACTCTCTTGTGTGTTATGCTTTCTAGCCTAAGTGTCTTAGCTGAATGCATGATATAAGGTAAACAGCTGTAAGTTCTTGCCTAGGGTTGAGCCTGTTTGTGACCTAAACACCCAGGTGATCACATGGTGACCTCGGGAAGACGACATAGTGCTGGTGGAACTCTTTGGAGGCATCAGTACCGGCTTGGAAGCAGTGCTGAAGTGTGGCATCAAAGTACGAAGATACGTGCATTGTGACCCGAATCCAAAAACAAGGATTGTGTCACAGAAGCGTGTAAGGGACTTGATGGGGAAGTACCCTAACCTCCTGACGTGGGAGTTAGTGAAGGGTTACTAGAAGGCACTGCCGATGGATGTTCACATGATATGGTTGTCCCATTTGAGTTGTCTTGGGCAACCGGTGGACCTTGTCATCGCAGGTTGGGAGTGTCAAGGACTATCCTCTGCAGGCAAGGGTCAGGGTCGAAGGATCCGACGACATTGTTCTATGACTGATGAGGATCTTGCGCTTGATCCAAAAGGCAAGAAAGGCCTTGTGGATACATGTTGGAGAATGTGCGGCATGCATGAGCGTGAAGAAGCAAGTCCGGAGGACTTTGCCACGATCCAGGAGTGTTGGGTCGGGAGCTTCTATTGGATGCGACTCAATTTGGTTCGAGGGCTCATAGGTTGAGGTCCATGTGGACTAACCTTGCTCCTTGGAACATTTGAAGTGTGCGAGGTCATTCACCAAGCGACCTAATCATGTTGTCAAGGATGTGCTAGCATCGGGAAGGCATGCCCAACAAGTCATCAAGGCCGACAATGCACTTCTCTGTGAACACGCTGGACACCCCATGGTTCCCTGAGGCGTAAGACTTGGACTTGGACACAAGGTTGGCCTCGAGAGGAGTTGGCCATGGGATTTTGCGAGCCACGAAGACACCGGGAGTGATCGAGAAGGAACGGTGTCTATTACTTGGGCAAGCATTGACATGAACATGATGACCTGGTTGTTTAGCGGTGGAGTCGCTTACCAACTTCGAAACCAGAAGAAGGCGGGGTTGAAGCAGCGGATTCGGTGGGTGAAGGACATTCCAGCACTCGCATCTCAACAGGAGAAGGCGAGTTGGGAGGGCCAGGAGAGTGAGCACGTAGAGGAAGCGTGCAAGCCATCTAAGCCACAGCCACACGAGTGGTTAGGCCGAGTTGAAGAGAAATCAACGCGCTAAAGAAGTTGTTGGAGGCATCGCGACATGTGTTTGCTTTCACGCTTGGAGATTAGGTCTTCTTTTGGGCTCGGATGCATGGGCTGTGGGTTCTAAATCACTAAAAAGTGAAATGAGACATGTGCATTTACGGATGGTTGGGGCCAAAATGGGGTTGGACAAACCCCTATGCCGAGAAACGTTATGCACGATCCTCACTTTGTCATTCATTGGTACATGACACACACAAATGTATGAAGGAAGATATGTTGAAGAATTTATAATCCGATATGAAGGGCAGTGACCAAACCGGGAAAAAGGAGGAAAGCTAATTTGCCCAAAACGCATGTAAGGTTTTTGAACAAAGCGGTGATCTTATATTATGGTTTCAACTTGAATGCTCGCAAACATTTATATGCTAAGGATAAGAAGGCGATAAAACAAAATTCAATGAATTACGCTTCATACAACCGCTAGCCAAAGTGGCGCGAAAGATAGTGAAGATAGCGGTGTTGATGCCGAACCTGCGACGATGATGGCGCAAATTCAGGATAATCGAGTACATGAACATGTGTGCACGGGTCTTTGTCCGAGAGACGTGAGTTTTCTTCCTTCATCTCCATAAGTTTCAATAGATTAACATCTATTGTCTGTGCATGGCTATTTTTCCCAGCGCATTATTAAACCGGTGTATTCCGCCAAGTTTAGCCATTACTATTCGATAAAGAGCAATGGAAACTGCCTACCGCAGACCTTGAATTCCATACGGGGCGATATCGACGGAAGATGGTGTTTATCTGCAACATGCATTGCAGACGAAGCGTTAACCAAACCCCAATATTGTTTGAATTTCTAAGGGCCAGTCCTAAGTGACTTGTCTTAGTGCATGACTTCTCTGATTGTTACGGTTCACCCCAACACGTGGGGAACACTATTTCTCTTACACGTGTACAATGAGGGCGACAACTCACCAGCGTCAATGGGTGTCCATGGACGAGGAGTGAAGAGGGCGCCGGTCGGCCGGCGCCCGCATTAAACACCAGCATGAGAATTGTGTTTTCCAGAATACAAGGGGCCCACATTGACCATGGACCATTGTACTTATGGCAGGCGAGCGGTTCACTTGATAAAAAAGGCCCCACGCACCATGTTTTTCGCGTTGAGTTGCCGGGGTCTGCTGATCGGTCTTTATCATCACCGGCACAAACGGACGTCGCACACGGGTCCGAAATGGATCCACATGGATGTATGAGGGGTCATCAATACCCTTTGCCTCCTTGATCCATACGAAATTGTGTCTATGGCGATGGACACCCTATTTTTAGGCTTTTGGACCACGATAATGAAAACCCTAAATGCACCCATTGGAAATCCTCTCATTGCCGATTAAATGGCGAAAACCCCCATGGTGCATATTAACCTCCTTACATGATTATGTTCACGGTAGGAGAGAAAGGAAGTCATGGTTTGAAGCTCCCAAGCGAGATAAGAAGGCAACGGGCCTTAGGCGGGCGAGCGGATGGAGTCACGGAGGGGTTGCCCACCAAGTGATGAGCGGGAGCTCGTCATAAGGAGGTAAGGGATGTAAGATCCCATGAGAAGGCAAAGGCCTTGAGTCTCCCGGAGCAAGGGAGGAGACTTGGATATGTTGGAGGAGATGCACATAGGGGAAATGCTCAAGGTAGATATGGAAGCGCCAAGAGGAGGGTCGAATTCTTGAAGGAAGTGAGAAGACAAGAACCTATCAAGCAAGAGAAGTTGGGTAGGCGAAAGGAACCCAACGCAGGAGGATACCATGAGGATGGAAGCTCAAGTGGAACACTTGGAAAAGAATCTTGAAGCAAGACAACGAGAGGTGGACAACTATATTAGAGAGAACAAGGCTCTTACCAAGAAGCCCGGAAGAAAAGGTGAAACAACTTGCCCACATGGTGCATACATAGGAGAAGAGGCGTAAGACAATCATGCCGATGGAGGAGAGGAAGAAACAAGACAAGTCCTGTATAAATGAGGGCACAAAGGCAAGTGGAAGCACATGAGCAAGTCATGGCCACACAAGCTATGAAAATCCTTGACTTGGAAAGGGAGTTGGGGAAATCCACTAGGAGGTTGGAACTAAAGGACAAAGAGCTGGAAGAACGAGAATGGAGATGGAGCGAAGTCCAGTGTAGAGAATGCACAACTCCCTAGGAGGATAGCGGAGTTGGAGAAGGAGATAATGAGGAGGAAGACCGCCATGAGGCGTTTGTGTGACTATGTTGGTGGTGAGGGAGCGAGATTTCTGATTATGCCCTACATGAGAAGTTGATCCACCGGCCGCAGAAAAGAGTGGAGAATGTGGCTCTCCACGTCAGGATAGGTGAGTTGACCCTGGAGCGAGACGCTTTCAAAAGTAAGTGTGAGCGTGGAGTATGGCTTGAGGATTATGAAGAATTGGAGATGGCACAACAATGATTTGCAGCCCATCTTCACAACAAGGTACTCAAGGCAACTAATGAATTGTTGCAACTTCTTGAGAGAAGGATGTTGGGTCCTCATGATGATGATAGGATGCCCTTATGCAAGTCCAAACAAAGCCTTAGACTTGGAGAATGCCCCAAGCAACATGGGTGAAGGAACTCGCAACAGAGAAGGAGCGAGAAGCGGAGAGGCTTCACAGAGGAAAGAACCACCTCATGAAGGGGTGGTGAAGAAGAAACGGCCCCGGTAGGAACTCCTACTGTAGGAGGAGCTCCACTGCGAGGGAGCTCTACCTGGTAGGAGGAGCTCCTACAGGAGGAGCTCCACTGGTAGGAGGAGCTCACTGCAGGAGGAGCCTACTGGGAGGAGGAGAGCTCCTACCTCTGGTAGGAGGAGCTCCACGTAGGAGGAGCTCCTACCAGCTCACTGCAGGAGGGGAGGAGCAAAAGAATTCAAAAGTGCTAGCATGGATGTGACAGGAGGAGGCGAGCACTCGGCCCGCAGAGAAGGAGAAGGGGTGGTTGATCTTGCGTGAATGGACTTACAAGGAGAAGGCCAACCTCCTAACATGGGAGCAGGAGCAAGGA
Organism: Anthoceros angustus; assembly: GCA_010909165.1. Classification (NCBI taxonomy): domain Eukaryota; kingdom Viridiplantae; phylum Streptophyta; class Anthocerotopsida; order Anthocerotales; family Anthocerotaceae; genus Anthoceros; species Anthoceros angustus. The sequence goes on from MU008225.1 coordinate 51,723, forward strand.
GCTCACTTGCTCGACAAGTGAGACAGAGGAGCAGCCGAGTGAGCCGGTGACTAAGAGAGCCTGGGCTATTTTATTGGAGGAGGAAGCTCTAGGTAGGCAACAAGATAAGAAGGCAACAAGATTCATGAGAGTCCTAGATTTAGCTTGAAGACATGGGACAAGATGCCACTTGGAGGAGACTCATAGAGGAACAAGCATAAATGCTTGTCAAACCAAGAGTGGTGTGTTGACTAGCTAGATAGGAACTTTGTGATGAGCCATTAAGGCTCACGAGGTGAAGTTTACTAGAATAAATTTTACCAAAGATGCTTCAATGTCGAACTTAAAGTCCGGTGAGGATACACTAAAATAAGGTGTGAGGCAAGGAAGGCGTAAGGGAGGTCATATGAGGTCCTCCTATAAAAGGAGGGAGCTTGTGAAGTAAAATTTCGTGCGCCTCCCATCCTCCCAAGTCCTTCGCTTTGTGTGCAAGAATTTCGTGCTGCAAGCCAACGCGGTTTGGTAGAGAGGAGAATGCGCCGAGTGCCGGGCGGAGGCTTTCGCAGCGCCCGCCACTGCTCCCCTTGTGAATGGTTGCTGTGGAGGAAAACCCCGGCACTCCGAGATTCCCCTCTAGCGGCCACACTTATCCCAGCTGCTTTGACGCTGGGTTTCATTCCATGAGACTTGGGAACTACGAATCTTGAGAACCACCACCGCAGCTACACACTACCTCAGCCTTCTAAACAAGCAAGGCGCCTCACGCCCTCTACAGAGCCACGCCGCCTGCATCGCTTCAGAACTCACCAAACCTCAACCTACAACCCACACACAATTGCAGTGTGCCTTACGAAGGTGTCTATCACGGGCGCCTGTGGACCCCCGACCCACACCGCAACTTCGTCCTACTCCTAAGACACTCTTCTCCACTGTGGAGCGCCTCTTACTTGCAGATTTGGGATCTGGCCTTAGGCTCGCCTGTGGCCTTCCGTTTTTCCTATACTCTAATTCTCCTCACAACTCTCTCAATCAACAACGCCCTCTTCTTCTCTACTCATCTACCCTTCCTTCCTCCACAATCTCCTACTCTAACATCGATTGCTGGCTCATTAATTCCAACTCGCCCTTACGGCACAACTGCATCCGTCCGGAAATTAACGAGTTCTTCCTTGGGCCGGTTGCTATGCGGTTTGTACCAGACAGCGAGAACCTCCAGGGAGTCTTTCCCTGCAGTCTACCCTCAAGCCGAGAGTTCTTTGAGCATCGCCACACACTCAAAGCAAAACACCACAAAGAACCATTCACAAGGGGAGCAGCTAGGGCGCTGCAAAGAGCAAGCCCTCCACCCGACCGACCGCGCGTTCTCCTCTCTCTACGACACTGCGTTGGCTTGCGACGAAATTCTGCACAAAGTGAAGGACTCGGGAGGATGGGAGCGCAAGACACGATAATTTTACTTCACAAGCTCCCTCCTTTTATAGGGAGGTCCTCACATACCTCTGGCGCCCTCCGCACGCCTTACTCCTTATTTTAGTGTATCCTATCGATTTTTAAGTTCGACATCCAAGCATCTTGGGTAAAATTCTATTCTAGCAAAATTCACCTATGTGAGCCTTAATGGCTCTGCCAACATTCCTATCTAGCTAGTCAACACACTCTCACGACAAGCATTAATGCCCTCCTCTAAAGAAAAGTCTTCCCAAGTGGCATCTTGCCCCATGTCTTCAAGCTAATTTAAGGACTTCTTATGAATCCCTTCCTTATCTTGATGCCTATCTTGAGTTCCTTCCTCCAATAAAATAGCCGGGCTCTCTTAGCCACCGGCTCATCCTCGACTTCTCCTCTTCCTCTCACTTGTGGAGCAAGTGAGCCTTGCTCCCTGCACCCATGTTAGGAGGTTGGTCTTCTCCTTGTGATTCTTGCTCCATTCTGCAAGATCAACCCCTCTTCCTTCTTTTCCCGCAAGGGCCAAGGTACCGCCTCCTTGCCGTCAAATCCATGCTAGCAACCTTTGAACTGCTTCCGCCCTCCTACCATGGTAGGACCTTCTCCTACCACGGTAGGAACTCCTCCTACCACGGTAGGAGTTCCTACCGGGTCCTTTCTTCCCTCACCTTCCCGGGTGATTCTCTCCCTGTGCAGCTTCTCCGCCACTTGCTTCTCCAGGTGCAAGTTTCTTCACCCCCTGCTTGGGACACTCTCCAAGTCTAAGGCTTCCGGTTGGACTTGCATGAGGGCCTCCCTATCATCTCATGAGGTCCCAACATCCTCCTCTCAAGTCGCAACAACTCGTTAGTGGCCTTGAGCACCTTGTTGTGAAGATGGGCTGCAAATCGTTGTTGTGCCATCTCCAATTCGTAATCCTCAAGCCATACTCCATGCTCACACTTGCTTTTGTAAGCATCTCGCTAAGGCCAGCTCACCACCTTGACATGGAGAGCCACATTCTCCGTCCTCTCATTGCCATGGATCAATCTCTCTTGTAGGGCATAATCACCAACCGCCTCCTCACCGCCAACATATGCTGCACCACCTCATGACGGCCTTTCTCCTTTGCCATTTCTTCCTCCAACTCCCCTATCCTCCTAGGGAGTTGTGCATTCTCCGTTCTTTGGACTTCTGCTTCCATTTCCAATCTTTGGACAAAATGTGTCCGTTCTTCCAGCTCTTCTTCCTTCAATTCCAGCCTCCGTGGATTTCTCCCAGCTCCTTTTCCATGTCACTAATCTTCTGACTGTGGCTATGACCGCTCATGTGCGCCTACTTGCCTTTGTCTGCCCTCATTTGCTGCGAGATTGCTCTTGACCTTTCCTCCATTAGCAGCACTTGCTTGTCTTCCTTCTTTTCCATGTGCGCACCATGTGAGCAAGTTGCTCCACCTTCTCCTCTCGAGCTGCCAATTGCTTGGTAAGAGCCTTGTTCTCCGAATATGATTGTTTGCCTCCTGTAGCCTTGTTTCAAGACTCTTTTCCAAGTGCTCCACTTGAGCTTCCATCCTCATAACATCCTCCTGCCGCTGGGTTTCCGCTCGCCTACCCGCAATTTCCCTTGCTTGGTAGGTCCTTGTCTTTTCCGCCTCCGTCTTCAAGAATTCAACTCTCCTCTTGGCGGCTCCTATGTCTACCTTGCTGAACATCTCCCTTATGCGCAGCATCTCCTCCAACATGTCTAAGTCTCCTTTCTTACCTCCGGAGACTCAAGGCCTTTGCCTTGCTCATGGGATCTTACATCCCTTGCTTCCCTATGATGAGCTCCCGCTCATCCGGTGGGCAACCTCCCACCGTGACTCCGCTCGCCCACCTAGCAGGGCCGGTTGCCTTCTTATCTCCCTTGGGAGCTTCCAAACCGTGACTTCCTTTCCTCCTACCGTGGTAGGAGGTGCTCCTACCAGTAGGAACTCCTCCTACCGTAGGAGTTCCTCTCGTTTCTTCTTCCTTACCCCTTCACAGGGTGATTCTCTCCACACAGCTTCTCCCGCTTCACTTGCTTCTCCACAGTGCAGTTTCTCCACCCTGCTTGGGACACTCTCCAAGTCTAAGGCTTCCGGTTGGACTTGCATGAGGGCCTCCCTATCATCGTCATGAGGTCCCAACATCCTCCTCTCGCAACAACTCGTTAGTGGCCTTGAGCACCTTGTTGTGAAGATGGGCTGCAAATCGTTGTTGTGCCATCTCCAATTCTTCGTAATCCTCAATACTCCATGCTCACACTTGCTTTTGTAAGCATCTCGCTCAAGGCCAGCTCACGGTCTTGACATGGAGCCACATTCTCCGTCCTCTCATTGCGGTTGGCGGATCAATCTCTCTTGTAGGGCATAATCAGCCCGAAATCTACCTCCCTCACCGCCAACATATCTTTTCCGCCTCATGGCCTTTCTCCTTTGCCATTTCTTCCTCCAACTCCCCTATCCTCCTAGGGAGTTGTGCACTCTCCGTTCTTTGGACTTCTCGTTCCATTTCCAATCTTTGGACAAAATGTGTCCGTTCTTCCAGCTCTTCTTCCTTCAATTCCAGCCTCCGTGGTTTCTCCCAGCTCCTTTTCCATGTCACTAATCTTCCCACTGTGTGGCTATGACCGCTCATGTCGCCTACTTGCCTTTGTCTTGTCCTCATTTCTTTCGAGATTGCTCTCGTCTTGACCTTTCCTCCATTAGCAGCACTTGCTTGTCTTCCTTCTTTTCCCATATGCGCACCATGTGAGCAAGTTGCTCCACCTTCTCCTCTCGAGCTGCCAATTGCTTGGTAAGAGCCTTGTTCTCCGAATATGATTGTTTGCCTGTGCCTTGTTTCAAGACTCTTTTCCAAGTGCTCCTTGAGCTTCCATCCTCATAACATCCTCCACGCCTGGGTTTCCGCTCGCCTACCGCAATTTCCCTTGCTTGGTAGGTCCTTGTCTTCTCCGTCTTCAAGAATTCAACTCTCCTCTTGGCGGCTCCTATGTCTACCTTCTTGAACATCTCCCTATGCGCATCTCCTCCAACATGTCTAAGTCTCCTTTCTTACCTCCGGGAGACTCAAGGCCTTTGCCTTGCTCATGGGATCTTACATCCCTTGCTTCCCTATGATGAGCTCCCGCTCATCACTTGGTGAACTCCTCCCACCGTGACTCCGCTCGCCCACCTAGCAGGGCCGGTTGCCTTCTTATCTCCTCTTGGGAGCTTCCAAACCGTGACTTCCTTTCCCTCCTACCGTGGTAGGAGGTGCTCTCCAGTAGGACTACTTCCTACCGTGGTAGGACTAATCGCCACCGTAGGCCTTGTCATGAGGACGAAGGGGTCCCAAACCACGTGGGAACACCTCCCACCCTCGCGGAGATTCGCCATGGTAGGATCTATCCTACCTTCCATCTCCGCATCCTCCGCGTCCAAACTTCAAATCCCCTACAACTTCTCCTTGCAAGTCCTCCGCATCCTCCGGCCTATCTTTGGAGGATTCCTTCCGGCAATAATGTCCGGTGGTGCTGCGGCACCTCCTCCTTTAGCCGCAAAGCACCAAGCACTCCTGTCCCTCTCGCTGTAAGTACACAATGTTAAAGGGATGCTTGGAATCATCCAACTCCTTACTTGTGAGTAGCCCTCTACTTCCCACAAATGCACTAGATAAGTGCTAAGATAGCATGGCCTTGGACTGCCTTCATCCGACGGTTTCGAACTTCTCGGTGGTAGGTGTATGCTTCATACATGATGAGCCCCAATCCGGCTTCGCTCCTTGAGTGATCTTCCATAGAAAATGGAGGAAGGTAGTGCTGAAATATGACACCTTGGATTGCTCACCAAGCCCAAAACAATTCTTGTGAACAATCTCCACTTGGGCTCCAAGATTTGGTCCGTCCAACCGTTCTTGGACTTAGCCTTCATGCCCTTGCATAAGTGTAAGGGCTCCCTTGGGAAGATCCGCCGTTGATGCACGCTTGCCTCCAATCGTTCCTTCCATCAACGTGATTCCGCTATCCTCGCTATCCGGCACCGCCATATGCGTATGCTCCTTACAATCCAACACCGTGGATCCGTCCGTGCGTTCTATCCGGTAAGGCGGCCAATTCCTCTTCTCTGCTGCAAATTAGCAAAACACTCCTCTATCAATTCAAGGTTGGTGTAGGACCAATAGCCCATACACCCACTCTAGCTATTCTCCTCTGCTGCCCAAGGTCGAAAGTCGAAAGGTCTCTAGAGGATAGCTGGTGCATAGCACGTAAACAAGGGCATGTCAAATTTCCACCTCCGGTCATCCTCCCGCCTTAGACCTCTTGCTCCTGCGCCACCTCCTTGGTGGACGCTCCTTCCTTAGCTACTACCTCCTTGCCCTTGGTCATGGTGGGCTTGGTCATGGCCTCCTTGGTTAGTACTTGCACGAAATTGAAGAAAAGTGATGCCTCTCCTGCAATTCCTGCGGCTCACCCTTCTTATCCTTGCAGTTTCTCCTCCTCGGTGATTTGCTCTTGCTCACAGCTCAAAAGGTCCTTGCCCTTGCCTCCTCCTGCAGTCCTTACACCTTGGCGTCCCGAAACCCCGATTTCTCCTGCAGAAAGCTCACCAAAATTCCCCGGACTCTTACACTTGCCACGGCAATTTAGGAGCCCTTCCTGCACGGTTTCCTAGCAATCTTGCCACGCTCCACCCTCCTAGGCACCCTCACGAGCTTGGCAAGTGATGCGCCCCAACCTTCTTCTCCCTTCTCTTCTTCCTCAATTCCTCGCCGCTCCTTGCGCCTCTTCCACCTCCTAGCTCACGCCTTCTTCTTCACCTTGCCACAAGCCACCTGGCCTTGCACCCAGCCTCCCAAGCACCAACTCTCCCATGATTTACACCTCCTACCACGGTAGGAGTTTCTCCTCACGGCACAATTTAGGAGCCCTTCCTTCACAATTTCCTAGCAATCTTGCCACGCTCCACCCTCCTACCTCACGAGCTTGGCAAGTGTTGGGTTGCCAACCTTCTTCTCCCTTCTCTTCTTCCTCAATTCCTCCTTCTTCCTCTCTTGGGCGCACAGCCTTCCTCCTCGCTGAGCTCACGCCTTCTTCTTCACCTTGCCACAAGCCACCTGGCCTTGCACCTCCTTCAAGCACCAACTCTGTTATGATTTGCGCTCCTCCAAAGTTCCTGGGCTTACACTTGTGGTTTGGGGCCTTTCCTTCACAATTTCCTAGCAATCTTGCCACGCTCCACCCTCCTTCTCCTCCTGCAGTTAGAGGTGTGGGCCTGCACCTCGTTCCTTCCTCTTTCTCTTTTCCTCCTTCAACTTGCGCCTCCTTCTTCCTCAACATGGGCGTGCACGGGCGCTGTATGGGGCCTTGGGCAGCTTGAGGTGTGGCGGCGCCTTCTGCGAGGCCGCCTCAAGTTTACGAGTTGTGGCCTCTCTGCACCGACCACTTTTATAAGTCACCCAAGGGTTAGAAAAGTAACTACCATTCTATCCTGCCCTTGGATGTGTGCCACGTGGCCCCTTTCTCACCGTTGATGTTAGTTTCCTAATTCCTTATACTAAAATACCATTTCCCTATTTTCTAATTTCTAATTATTGAAAATTAGCCTCTAATTTCTTAATTACCTATTTTGGCCTATTTATCTAGTCCACTAAAAGACTCTATATATAGCAAGCCTATCCCTAAAACATAAGCTACTTCCTTAGCAACCTATCTCCTACCGTGGTAGGACATCCTCCTACCATGGTAGGCGTTTTCCCTTTCTCCTACCACGGTAGGAGTTACTCCTACGTAGGATACCTTCCTACCTCCTACCATGGTAGGAGAATCCCACTGGTAGGTGATCAAAACACTAGCGGTCATTCTCCTACGGTGGTAGGATCTCTCCTACCCTCGTCTACCATGGTAGGAGTTTCTCCTCGGTGGTAGGTGTATGCTTCATACATGATGAGCCCCAATCCGGCTTCGCTCCTTGAGTGATCTTCCATAGAAAATGGAGGAAGGTAGTCTTGAAATATGACACCTTGGATTGCTCACCAAGCCCAAAACAATTCTTGTGAACAATCTCCACTTGGGCTCCAAGATTTGGTCTCAAACCGTTCTTGGACTTAGCCTTCATGCCCTTGCATAAGTGTAAGGGCTCCCTTGGGAAGATCCGCCGTTGATGCGCTTGCCTCCTCGTTCCTTCCATCAGCGTGATTCCGCTATCCTCGCTATCCACGCCATATACCTGGCGTATGCTCCTTACAATCCAACACCGTGGATCCGTCCGTGCGTTCTATCCGGTAGGCGGCCAATTCCTCTTCTCTGCTGCAAATTAGCAAAACACTCCTCTATCAATTCAAGGTTGGTGGTTGGTGACCAATGTCGCCCATACACCCACTCTAGAATATTCTCTCTGCTGCCCAAGGTCGAAAGTCGAAAGGTCTCTAGAGGATAGCTGGCCTGCATATGCGTAAATAAGGGCATGTCAAATTTCCACCCTCAGGGGTCGATCCTCACCTTAGACCTCTTGCCGTTCTGCGCCACCTCCTTGGTGGACGCTCCTTCCTTAGCTACTACCTCCTTGCCCTTGGTCATGGTAGGCTTGGTCATGGCCTCCTTGGTTAGTACTTGCAAATTGAAGAAAAGTGATGCCTCTCCTGCAATTCCTGCGGCCTTGCCACTTCTCCTATCCTTGCTCTTGCTCACAGCTCAAGGTCCTTGCCCTTGCTCTCCTCCTGCAGTCCTTACACCTTGGCGTCCCGAAACCCCGATTTCTCCTGCAGAAAGCTCACCAAAATTCCCCGGACTCTTACACCTTGCCACAATTTAGGAGCCCTTCCTGCACGGTTTCCTAGCAATCTTGCCACGCTCCACCCTCCTAGGCACCCTCACGAGCTTGGCAAGTGTTGGGTTCGCCCCAACCTTCTTCTCCCTTCTCTTCTTCCTCTTTTCCTCCTTCTTCCTCTCTTGGGCGCAGTTTACGCCTCCTTCTTGAGCTTGCGCCCTCCTTCTCCTCCTCACCGGGCGCGTGTGCGGTAGCGTTGCTGTATGGGGCCTTAGCTTGAGGTGTGGCGGCGCCTTCTGCTGTGGTAGTCTCCTCAAGTTTACGAGTTGTGGCCTCCTGCGGGCACTGCGACCACTTTTATAAGTCACCCAAGGGTTAGAAAAGTAACTACCATTCTATCACCTTGCCCTTGGATGTGTGCCACGTGGCCCCTTTCTCACCGTTGATGTTAGTTTCCTAATTTCCTTATACTAAAATACCATTTCCCTATTTTCTAATTTCTAATTACTGAAAATTAGCCTCTAATTTCTTAATTACCTATTTTGGCCTATTTATCTAGTCCACTAAAAGACTCTATATATAGCAAGCCTATCTTGCCTAAAACATAAGCTACTTCCTTAGCAACCTATCTCCTCCGTGGTAGGACATCCTCCTACCATGGTGGCGTTTTCCCTTTCTCCTACCACGGTAGGAGTTACTCTGACGGTGGGATGCCTTCCTACCCTCTCCTACCATGGTAGGAGCTATTCCCTACTGGTAGGTGATCAAAACACTAGCGGTCATTCTCCTCGGTGGTAGGATCTCTCCTACCCTCGTCTACCATGGTAGGAGTTTCTCCTCGGTGGTAGGACACCTCCTACCACTCATGTAGGTTACCTTTTCTCCTCACCAGAGGTCGTTTTGACCCGTTTCTTTTCCTGCATATCCTCTGCCTTCCGACATGGTCCTACAACTCCCGCTCAAAAGGAGCAAAAATTTCCTTGCATGTCTTCACCAAACCATTTCTAGCAAAGAGTGTGGGCTGTTCAAAGCAAACTCATTTAAGCTTGTTGCCCAAACTTTTGCGTTCCACATACTCCCCTCCTCACTGTTTGCGTCCACATACTCCCCTCCTCACTGTTTGCGTCCTCGCAAACACAGATCTCTGAAGGTACTTCTTAACCTTCCACCCATTCACTCTAGTTGGCCAAATCCCCATCCGGCTGCGTGGTTGCGGATCCATTCTCATACTGCCACCACCTCATAAGGTCCCATCCATCTCAATCTAAGCTTCCAGGAAGTCCATATAACGGCTATCATATAGAAGAACCAAATCCCGGCCATGATAGCTTCTTGCTTCCTCAACTTCCCATCATGCCTATCCTTTCTAAGCTCTGAATTTGAGTTTCTTCTAAAGCATCTTCCCTCGTTCCTCATGCTCTATGAAAGACTCTAGTCTAACTTCCCACTATCCTCTGATCATCGCTCATCCTCCATGATTCTATAGGTAGGTACTTCAAATTCCAGCATCACGGAGACATGCCATATGTTAAATAATAAGAGGTCTTCTTGGTTGTCACCTTCACTCTCCTAATGCCTGCATCTAAGATCTTCTTCACCGTGATTTGCTGAATAATGGCCCAACCTCTTACGCATGCAAAGCTTCTTTAAGAAGCTTCCTTCCTTCAAACAACGTCGGATCTTCTCATCCAAACCAAGCTTGTATAAGACCCCATCTCTTAGACAATAAGGCTGCTCTAGGGAGAAAGACAGCACGCCCTTCCCTAGACAAACTATCCAACATGATTCCGTGCTCCAAGAAATTTCATACCTCACCATTCAATAACATGGACATGGGAGTCCTTCACGTTCTAATCTCCTCCTTCCACGCATACCACGTCGCCTCTAGCTCGCCCACCAGCAGCCCCGGCGTTGTTCCATCCACAAATCCAGTTTCTCCCGCTTTGTCCATCTGCAAGTTTTGAGCTGCTGACGTTTGCATGCTCCTCCTCCAACAACGTTCGGATTTCTTCCATTCCTGCTGGTCTAGCCTCGTGTCCAGGTCCAGCTCGTGCTCCCATGGCGACCTCCTGCCTGTTTGCACCCCATGGCCACCTCATGAGTGATTTCCCATGAATCGCCATTTCTTCTCTGCCGTTTTGCTCAAGCTTCTCATGGGATGCATCTCCTTCCTCGCCCTCTGGCGCACCTACCTCCCTAGGGCCTTCTCCTCCTCGGCCCCATGGCGCCTGGCTTGACCTCTAGGCCAGCCACGCCTTGTTCCATCTAGCTTGTTCACGGTGGATGTTGGTCTTTGTGGCCACAACCGCCTTCAACTCTCACAAAACTAGCTTCTCCACCGTCGTCTGCGGGCATCCCATGGGTCGTGGACTGTGCATCATCGCTGGTACACCATCTCCCGACCTTCTAGACTCATGTCTGGCCCTAGATCGCTCTAGCGATCTCCTTACATTGCTGCGGTTTTCGCAGCAATTTCCACAATCGACCGTGAATTGGTCGGCTCTCCTTCTTGCAATTCCCTGCAAGCATATCTTGAGGTGTGATTTCTCCACAATCCTCCTTCATACACATCACCATAGAGCCATCCTCGCTCCTCCTGGCTCTAGCGCAGACTCCTCGGCACACCATTTTTTGTGCCACTTCTCCTTCCTCCAAATTGTGATTTCTTGCAATTTCTCCATCATCCTTGCCACCATCGTGGCCTCCCTAACTCGCTTACCAGCAGACCCAGGGCGTCGTTGCCACGGCATGCTCAACCTCATTCACAAAACCGTTTCCTCCTGTTTGCCAATGCAAGTTTTTCGGCTTGCGGTCTGGCAGCTCCCTTCACCAAGTTCCGATTTCCTCCCCTTCTTGTTGGCCTAGCCTCATGTCCAGGTCAGATCGCGCTCCCATGGCGACCTCCTCGCCTTGCTGCACTTCCATGGTGAATTTTGGTGATTGCCCACAGATCGCCAACTCTCCCCGGTTTACGCTCAAACTTTTCATGAAGCGCATCTCCTCCTTCGCCCTCTGGCGTGTCCACCTCCCTAGGGCCTTCTCCTCCTCGCCTCGCACGGCTTATGACCTCGCCAAGTGGGGCGCCTTTTCTTTTTTGACCGGCGCTCCCATGTCCGTTTTGCTTCTTTCTTTTGCCAACGGCTGGCCTCCACTTGCAGCCTCCTGACTGCTCACCCTTGAGGAGCATTCCAGCCTCCTCCTCGCCCCTTGGCGCCCTTTTATCCTCTCGGTTTGGATTGTCTCGCCTTTCACACGCTCCTTCTTGCTCATTTGACCTCCTGGCAGCAAGGCTTGCTGATCAATCCTTAGGCCGTCTACAACATGCTCACGTCCTCCCCTTCACCCAGGCCGTGGCAACCAACTCCTCGTCGAAATCGGTCATCGTGGCCTCAAGTCGCTCTCCGGTTTCGATCGAAAAATGAAACTGCATTCTCATGCTCTTCCTGCACCTTCTTAAACTCTACCATCTCCTCTACACTTAGAAATCTTCACCACCTTACCACATTCTAGCTCTAATTTTCTATGACACATGGATCTACATGTGTTCCCTCTAACTCCTTCCTGCTTTCCCCAACTTTTATCAAGAAAGGTCATACCATAGGCCTTGCTTTTGAAGGCTACATCCTTGGTGGTGGTACTCTCTCCTCTATGTAATCATACAAAGACTCCTCCTCTTCCTTGAGTCCTCAACGGACCAGCGTGTGATGTGCATAGCTTAAGCCACAAAACCGGTTCAAAGATACAGCTCTCAAATCATCCCAATCCAATGGTGATGCCCATACGTGACTATACCCTGCTGGCCATGACCTCAAGTACTCTAGGAAAATTTGGAGACAATCCACCGAGACTTCCAAATTCGCATGAGTCACATGTTCAAAGTTTGCACAAAAGCCTCAGCATCTTCACCTCGTTGCTTCTCCCCAAATCTCCCATATTGCTGGCTGTGGGGTGGTGACTTCCACCACCTCCACTTCCTCCACTCATGGTTGAGGCGTCCACAAAGTGGGCACACCTCCCAGACTCCAATATCCGGCGTAAACAAATGCCTGCAAGCGGGATGTACTATACAGACTTGGGCACACAAGCGCCTCAGTCCTCTAACAAGCAAGGTTGAAAGGGCAGCAAGATGGGTAATTCGATCAAGACCTTGCGAAGCTCACCATTAGATCTGACCCCAACTTCTCCGCCAAATCTCACCCTCTTGCCTTCCTCCTCCACGACGACCAACTCGAGCTAGAAGAGCTCAACAATCCAAAAAGTCCTCCTCTTGCAAGAGCGGAAGATGTACCTTGAAATTATTAACGGCTCGGATTCTTGACCCTCACCCTTGATCAACTCCTCGGCAACAACCTCCTTCCTCTCTGTCCGTGAGCACAACCTCCTCTTGCTCTTAGACAACTACCTCTTCTTCCTCAACGGAACCCTTGAAGATGTTAGCACATGTAGCTTCCTCAAGAGCTCTCTCCTCCGCTTCTTCCTTTGCACATCAGCAACTAAGCTTTCTTCACGCACATGATTTCTCCATTCAGTTCACAAATCCCTTGCAGACAAAGGCGGGGTGATCTCCTCTCAACTCCTACACGAAAATTACTTCCTCCCTCCCGACTAGACTTGCAAGCACGCTCACCCCTCAACACACAACTATCCAAAACAGCAAATCCCTCCTACTCTGTTCCACTCATGTTGCTTGGTCCAGATATGAGCTAGGCGAACTCACACTCCCTTCCTCTCCAGTAAATTCTCCAACCAAAGTTCTGCGAGAAAGGGTGTCTGCATAAAAGATTGGGCGGTTGTGGGATGGTGTCTCCCCTAGGTGTGCGTCCCAAGGCGTGAGCTGAGCGTGATTCTATCAAGGCGCTCCAAGATCTTGACCATGCCTGAAATTCTCCACCGCTCACCCCTCCCTTCTTCACTTCTGTTGGAGTTGAGCTGGATCCACCACTCAAGGTCCAGCGTTGAGAAGGCCCGTGCTGGTAGCTGAACTTGAATCGTGCTCGAAGCGGTGCTTCCTCCTCGCTTCACACACCAACTCCTCTTCAACCACCTCCTTTGTTTGCCGGTGATTTTGGCGTCCCTTCTCCGAGCGTTGCTGGATCACTTGGCTCCCCTTGTAGGCAAGGGCAAAACGGCCTCCTCCTCAAGCGCCCTTAGCTCTTCCTCCTCCACAGCGCGTGCAACCACTGCGTTTTCCTCCCTCCATTGATTTCTTCTTGCAGCTCTTAGATCTCTTGCGAACAGGTGGGGTGACCTCCTATGGTTTTCTCCTCTCCCTCCTCCTCTGCTAGACATCTGCAAGCATCCTCATAGCCTCCAAAACACGGTTGTTAAAGAAAAATCAGCCAACTCCCATCGCCATTCTTGCTGCAGGAACACAAAAATCACACCATTCAGGAGGCGTGGAGCTCCTCCTTCACAACGCACAAGTTCCAGGACGTGTAGGCTTCTTCCTAGACCCCCGCTCCACCTCCTTACAAGATCTTCTCAGCTCATACTGCAAGCTAGCAACGAAAATCTCAAAATTTCAACTGTTCAGCAACAAGTCCCCGGCAACGGCGCCAAAAATGTGGGAGGAAAACCCCGGGGCACTCCCGAGATTCCCCCTCTAGCGGCCACACTTATCCCACTGTCGAGACGTTGGGTTTCGTCCCATGAGACTTGGGAGGTCAATCTTGAGAAATCCGTCACTACTGCAGCTACACACTACCTCAGCCTTCTAAACAAGCAAGGCGCCCTCTCACGCTCCCTCTACAGCAGCCCGCATGCGCCGTAAACTCACCAAACCTCAACCTACAAGCGACACCACAATTGTTCGTCTTAACGAAGGTGTCTATCACGGGCGCCTGAGGACTGACCCACACCGCAACCGTCCCTACTCCTAAGACACTCTTCTCCACAGGGCGCCCTCTTACTTGCAGTTGGGATTCGTCCCTTAGGCTCGCACTGTGGCCTTAGTTTTCCTACACTCTAATCCTCCTCACAACTCTCTCAATCAACAACGCCCTCTTCTTCTCTACTCATCTACCCTTCCTTCCTCCACAATCTCCTACTCTAACACCAATTGCTGGCTCATTAATTCCAACTCGCCCTTACGGCACATCAGTCCGTCAGGAAATTAACGAGTTCTTCCTTGGGCGGTTGCTATGTGGTTTGCACGGACGAGAACCTCCAGTCTTTCCTGCAGTCTACCCTCAAGCCGAGAGTTCCTTGAGCATCGCCACACACTCAAAGCAAAACAATTCACACAACCATTCACAAGGGGAGCCTAGCGGCGCAGAAAGAGCAAGCCCTCCACCCGACCGCCGTTCTCCCTCTCTACGGACCTGCGTTGGCTTGCGGCGGCACGAAATTCTGCACAAAGTGAAGGACTCGGGAGGATGGGAGCGCAAGACCGATAATTTTACTTCACAAGCTCCCTCCTTTTATAGGGAGGTCCTCACATACAGCCTCCCACAGCGCCCTCCGCACGCCTTACTCCTTATTTTAGTGTATCCTATCGGACTTTAAGTTCGACATCCAAGCATCTTGGGTAAAATTCTATTCTAGCAAATTCACCTATGTGAGCCTTAATGGCTCCTCCAACATTCCTATCTAGCTAGTCAACACACTCTCTTTGGTGACAAGCATTAATGCCTCCTCCTCTAAAGAAAAGTCTTCCCAAGTGGCATCTTGCCCCATGTCTTCAAGCTAATTTAAGGACTTCTTATGAATCCCTTCCTTATCTTGATGCCTATCTTGAGTTCCTTCCTCCAATAAAATAGCCGGGCTCTCTTAGCCTGGCTCATCCTCGCTTCTCCTCTTCCTCTCACTTGTGGAGCAAGTGAGCTCCTTCTCCTGCACCCATGTTAGGAGGTTGGTCTTCTCCTTGTGATTCTTGCTCCATTCTGCAAGATCAACCCCTCTTCCTTCTTTCTGCAAGGGCCAAGGTACTCGCCTCCCTTGCCGTCAAATCCATGCTAGCACCTTTGAATCCGCTTCTTCCGGCCCTCCTACCATGGTAGGACCTTCTCCTACCACGGTGAGTCCCTCCGGTAGGAACTCCTCCTACCATGGTAGGAGTTCCTACTGGTCGTTTCTTCCTTACCCCTTCACAGGTGATTCTCTCCACACAGCTTCTCCGCTTCACTCGCTTCTCCAGTGCGAAGTTTCTTCACCCTGCTTGGGACACTCTCCAAGTCTAAGGCTTCGGTTGGACTTGCATGAGGGCCTCCCTATCATCGTCATGAGGTCCCAACATCCTCCTCCTCGCAACAACTCGTTAGTGGCCTTGAGCACCTTGTTGTGAAGATGGGCTGCAAATCGTTGTTGTGCCATCTCCAATTCTTAATCCTCAAGCCATACTCCATGCTCACACTTGCTTTTGTAAGCATCTCGCTCCAAGGCCAGCTCACCGGTCTTGACATGGAGAGCCACATTCTCCTTTCAGCAAGTCGCAACAACTCGTTAGTGGCCTTGAGCACCTTGTTGTGAAGATGGGGAAATCGTTGTTGTGCCATCTCCAATTCTTTGTAATCCTCAAGCCATACTCCATGCTCACACTTGCTTTTGTAAGCATCTCGCTCCAAGGCCAGCTCACGGTCTTGACATGGAGCCACATTCTCCGTCCTCTCATTCTGCGGTTGGATCAATCTCTCTTGTAGGGCATAATCAGCCCGAAATCTCCTCCTCACCGCCAACATATGCTGCACCACCGCCTCATGACGGCCTTTCTCCTTTGCCATTTCTTCCTCCAACTCCCCTATCCTCCTAGGGAGTTGTGCATTCTCCGTTCTTTGGACTTCTCGTTCCATTTCCAATCTTTGGACAAAATGTGTCCGTTCTTCCAGCTCTTCTTCCTTCAATTCCAGCCTCCGTGGTTTCTCCCAGCTCCTTTTCCATGTCACTAATCTTCACACTGTGGCTATGACCCGCTCATGCGCCTACTTGCCTTTGTCTTTGCCCTCATTTCTGCGAGATTGCTCGTCTTGACCTTTCCTCCATTAGCAGCACTTGCTTGTCTTGCCTTCTTTTCCCATGCGCACCATGTGAGCAAGTTGCTCCACCTTCTCCTCTCGAGCTGCCAATTGCTTGGTAAGAGCCTTGTTCTCCGAATATGATTGTTTGCCTCTGCCTTGTTCTCAAGACTCTTTTCCAAGTGCTCCACTTGAGCTTCCATCCTCATAACATCCTCCTGCCGCTGGGTTTCCGCTCGCCTACCCGCAATTTCCCTTGCTTGGTAGGTCCTTGTCTTTTCCGCCTCCGTCTTCAAGAATTCAACTCTCCTCTTGGCGGCTCCTATGTCTACCTTGCTGAACATCTCCCCTATGCGCAGCATCTCCTCCAACATGTCCAAGTCTCCTTTCTTACCTCCGGGAGACTCAAGGCCTTTGCCTTGCTCATGGGATCTTACATCCCTTGCTTCCCTATGATGAGCTCCCGCTCATCACCGGGCAACTCCTCCCACCGTGACTCCATCCGCTCGCCCACCTAGCAGGGCGGTTGCCTTCTTATCTCCTCTTGGGAGCTTCCAAACCGTGACTTCCTTTTCCCTCCTACCGTGGTAGGAGGTGCTCCTAGTGGACTACTTCCCTACCGTGGTAGGACTAATGCCACCGTAGGCCTTGTCATGAGAGGACGAAGGGGTCCCAAACCACTGTGAACACCTCCCACCCTCGGGGATTCGCCATGGTAGGATCTATCCTACCTTCCATCTCCGCATCCTCCGCGGTCCAAACTTCAAATCCCCTACAACTTCTCCTTGCAAGTCCTCCGCATCCTCCGGCCTATCTTTGGAGGATTCCTTCCGGCAATAATGTGGTGCCGGCACCTCCTTTAGCGCAAAGCACCAAGCACTCCTGTCCCTCTCAGGCTGTAAGTACACAATGTTAAAGGGATGCTTGGAATCATCCAACTCCTTACTTGTGAGTAGCCCTCTACTTCCCACAAATGCACTAGATAAGTGCTAAGATAGCATGGCCTATCTTCATCCAAGCGTTGGGTTTGACAACTTTTCCGGTGGTAGGTGTATGCTTCATACATGATGAGCCCCAATCCGGCTTCGCTCCTTGAGTGATCTTCCATAGAAAATGGAGGAAGGTAGTGCTGAAATATGACACCCTTGGATTGCTCACCAAGCCCAAAACAATTCTTGTGAACAATCTCCACTTGGGCTCCAAGATTTGGTCCGCCAACCGTTCTTGGACTTAGCCTTCATGCCCTTGCATAAGTGTAAGGGCTCCTTGGAAGATCCGCCGTTGATGCACGCTTGCCTCAATCGTTCCTTCCATCAACGTGATTCCGCTATCCTCGCTATCCGCCCGCCATAAGCGTATGCTCCTTACTCCAACACCGTGGATCCGTCCGTGCGTTCTATCCGGTGGGCGGCCAATTCCTCCGGCTGCAAATTAGCAAAACACTCTCTATCAATTCAAGGTTGGTGTAAGACCAATGTCGCCCATACACCCACTCTAGCTGAATATTCTCCTCTGCTGCCCAAGGTCGAAGTCGAAAGGTCTCTAGAGGATAGCTGGCCTGCATAGCACGTAAATAAGGGCATGTCAAATTTCCACCCTCGGTCGATCCTCCGCCTTAGACCTCTTGCCTCCTGCGCCACCTCCTTGGTGGACGCTCCTTCCTTAGCTACTACCTCCTTGCCCTTGGTCATGGTAGGCTTGGTCCTAGCCTCCTTGGTTAGTACTTGCATTGTGTGTGTGATGCCTCCTTCCGCACTCTTCTATCCTTGCCTTGCTCTCCTCCTGATTTGCTCTTGCTCACAGCTCAAAGGTCCTTGCCCTTGCTCTCCTCCTCAGTCCTTACACCTTGGCGTCCTCAAACCCCGATTGCAAGAGAAAGCTCACCAAAATTCCCCGGACTCTTACAGCCACGAATTTAGGAGCCCTTCCTGTGGTTTCCTAGCAATCTTGCCACGCTCCACCCTCCTAGGCACCCTCACGAGCTTGGCAAGTGTTGGGTTCGCCCCAACCTTCTTCTCCTTCTCTTCTTCCTCTTTCTCTTTTCTTCACCTTGCGCTGGACTTCCACCTCCTCGCTGAGCTCACGCCCTTCTTCTTCACCTTGCCACAAGCCACCTGGCCTTGCACCTAGCCTTCCCAAGCACCAACTGCTCATGATTTGAAAAATTCTCCAAAGTTCCTCAGTCCTTACACTTGTGTCGCCATTTGGGAGCCTTTCCTTCACGGTTTCCTAGCAATCTTGCCACGCTCCACCCTCCTAGGCACCCTCACGAGCTTGGCAAGTGTTGGGTTCGCCCCAACCTTCTTCTCCCTTCTCTTCTTCTCCTTCTTCCTCTTTCCTCCTCTTGGCCCCTGCTTTTCTCCTCCTCCGTTGCCCAACTTGCCTCCTTCTCCTCCTCAACACATGGCGTGTACGGGCGCGGCTGTGGGGCCTTGGGCAGCTTGAGGTGTGGCTTCCTTCCCGTGAGGCCGCCTCCTCAAGTTTCGAGTTGTGGCCTCGAGCACGCACCACTTTTATAAGTCACCCAAGGGTTAGAAAAGTAACTACCATTCTATCCTGCCCTTGGATGTGTGCCACGTGGCCCTTTCTCACCGTTGATGTTAGTTTCCTAATTCCTTATACTAAAATACCATTTTCCCTATTTTCTAATTTCTAATTACTGAAAATTAGCCTCTAATTTCTTAATTACCTATTTTGGCCTATTTATCTAGTCCACTAAAAGACTCTATATATAGCAAGCCTATCCTGCCTAAAACATAAGCTACTTCCTTAGCAACCTATCTCCCACTGGTAGGACATCCTCCTACCATGGTGGCGTTTTCCCTTTCTCCTACCACGGTAGGAGTTTCTCCTACGGTGGTAGGATACCTTCCTACCTCCTACCATGGTAGGACATCCTCCTACCACGGTAGGTGATCAAAACACTAGCGGTCATTCTCCCACTGGTAGGATCTCTCCTACCCTCGTCTACCATGGTAGGAGTTTCTCCTACGGTGGTAGGACACCTCCTACCACTCATGTAGGTTACCTTTTCTCCTCACCAGGTCGTTTTGACCCGTTTCTTTTCCTGCATATCCTCTTGCCTTCCGACATGGTCCTACAACTCCGCTCAAAAGGAGCAAAAATTTCCTTGCATGTCTTCACCAAACCATTTCTAGCAAAAGAGTGTGGGCTGTTTCAAACGAACTCATTTAAGCTTGTTGCCCAAACTTTTGCGTTCCACATACTCCCCTCCTCACTGTTTGCGTCCTCAAACCAGATAATTTCGGTGAAGGTACTTCTTAACCTTCCACCCATTCACTCTAGTTGGCAAATCCCCATCCGGCTGCGTGGTTGCGGATCCATTCTCATACGCCACCACCTCATAAGGTCCCATCCATCTCAACCTAAGCTTCCCTGGAAGTCCATATAACGGCTATCATATAGAAGAACCAAATCCCCGCCATGATAGCTTCTTGCTTCCTCAACTTCCCATCATGCCTATCCTTTCTAAGCTCCCGACCACCGAGTTTCTTCTAAAGCATCTTCCCTCGTTCCTCATGCTCTATGAAAGACTCTAGTCTAACCCGACTATCCTCTCTGATCATCGCTCATCCTCCATGATTCTATAGGTAGGTACTTCAAATTCAGCATCACGGAGACATGCCATATGTTAAGTAATAAGAGGTCTTCTTGGTTGTCACCTTCTCCGCTGTCTAAGCCCATAATGCTCTGCATCTAAGATCTTCTTCACCGTGATTTACTGAATAATGGCCTCCAACCTTCCGCATGCAAAGCTTCTTTAAGAAGAAAGCTTCCTTCCCTTCAAACAACGTCGGATCTTCTCATCCAAACCAAGCTTGTATAAGACCCCATCTCTTAGACAATAAGGCACAGCTCTAGGGAGAAAGACAGCACGCCCTTCCCTAGACAAACTATCCAACATGATTCCGTGCTCCAAGAAATTTCATACCTCACCATTCAATAACATGGACATGGGAGTCCTTCACGTTCTAATCTCCTCCTTCCACGCATACCACGTCGCCTCCTGCTAGCTCGCCCACCAGCAGCCCCGTTGTTCCATCCACAAATCCAGTTTCTCCCGCTTTGTCCATGCAAGTTTTGAGCTGCACCCCGTTTGCATGCTCCTCCTCCAACAACGTTCGATTTCTTCCATTCCTGCTGGTCTAGCCTCGTGTCCAGGTCCAGCTCGTGCTCCCATGGCGACCTCCTCGCCTGTTTGCACCCCCATGGCCACCTCATGAGTGATTTCCCATGAATCTGCCATTTTCTTCTCCTGCCGTTTTTGCTCAAGCTTCTCATGGATGCATCTCCTTCCTCGCCCTCTGGCGCACCTACCTCCCTAGGGCCTTCTCCTCCTCGCCCTCTGGCCCCATGGCGCCTGGCGACCTCGCCAAGTGGGGCGCCTTTTCTGCTTGAAACCACGCTCCCATATCCGTGCTTCTTTCTTTGCCAACGGCTGGCCTCCACTTGCAGCCCTCTGACTGCTCACCCTTGAGGAGCATTCCAGCCTCCTCCTCGCGCCCATACTGGCGCCCTTTTATCCTCTCGGTTCCAGTTGTCTGCGCGCCTTTCCCGCTAACGCTCCCTTCTTGCTCATTTGACCTCTCTGCTGGCAGCAAGGCTTGCTGATCAATCCTTAGGCCGTCTACAACATGCTCACGTCCTCCCCTTCAACTCGGCTCACAAAACTAGCTTCTCACGCCTCGATCTGCGCAGCATCGTCGTGGACACATGCATCATCGCGTACACCATCTCCCGACCTTCTAGACTCATGTCTAGCCCTAGATCGCTCTCAGCGATCTCCTTACATTCTCTTTCCACGGCAACAATTTCGCAATCGACCGTGAATTGGTCGCCTCCTTCTTGCAATTCCACTGCAAGCATATCTTGAGGTGTGATTTCTCCACAATCCTCCTTCATACACATCACCATAGAGCCATCCTCGCTCCTGGGCTCTAGCGCACCGCAGCTCCTCGACACCATTTTGTGTGCTTCTCCTTCCTCCAAATCGCATTTCTCCATCATCCTTGCCACCATCGTGGCCTCCTGCTAGCTCGCTTGCAGACCCGGCGTCGTTGCCACATGACATGCTCAACCTCATTCACAAAACCGTTTTCCCTGTTTTGCCAATCCGCAAGTTTTCCACTTGCGGTCGTTCAAGCTCCCTTCACCAAGTTCGATTTCCTCCCTTCTTGTTGGCCTAGCCTCATGTCAGGTCAGATCGCGCTCCCATGGCGACCTCCTCTTGCACCCCATGGCCACCTCATGAGTGATTTCCCATGAATCGCCATTTCTTCTCCTCCTGCGGTTTCGCTCAAACTTTTCATGAGCGCATCTCCTCCTTCGCCCTCGTGTCCACCTCCCTAGGGCCTTCTCCTCTCGGCCTCCATGGCGACCTCGCCAAGTGGGGCGCCTTCTCGCTCAAAAAGCTGCTCTCATGTAGTTTTGCTTCTTTCTTTGCCATCGTGATGGCCTCCACCGCAGCCTCCTGCTCACCCTTGAGGCATTCCAGCCTCCTCCTCCTCGCGCCCATACTGGCGCCCTTTTATCCCTCGGTTCCAGTTGTCTGTGCAACTTTTCACCTGACGCTCCCTTCTTGCTCATTTGACCTCTGCTGGCAGCAAGGCTTGCTGATCAATCCTTAGGCCGTCTACAACATGCTCACGTCCTCCCCTTCACCCGCCGTGGCAACCAACTCCTCGTCGAAAATCGGTCATCTGGCCTCAAGTCGCTCTCCGGTTTCGAAAAATGAAACTGCATTCTCATGCTCTTCCTGCACCTTCTTAAACTCTACCATCTCCTCTACACTTAGAAATCTTCACCACCTTACCACATTCTAGCTCTAATTTTCTATGGCACATGGATCTACATGTGTTCCTCTAACTCCTTCCTACTGTTTCCCAACTTTATCAAGAAAGGTCATACCATAGGCCTTGCTTTTGCGGAAGCTACATCCTTGGTGGCCGTGGTGGTACTCTCTCCTCTATGTAATCATACAAAGACTCCCTCCTCTTCCTTCGCAGAGTCCTCAACCGGACCAACGTGTGATGTGCATAGCTTAAGCCACAAAACCGGTTCAAAGATACAGCTCTCAAATCATCCCAATCCAACGGTGATGCAGCCCCATACGTGTGACTATACCACTGCTGGGCATGACCTCGAAGTACTCTAGGAAAATTTCGGAGACAATCCACGATTGAGGCTTCCAAATTCGCATGAGTCATATGTTCAAAAGTTTGCACAAAAGCCTCAGCATCTTCACCTTGTTTCTTCTCCCCAAATCTCCCATATTGCTGGCGGCTGTGGGGTGACTGACTTCCACCACCTCCACTTCCTCCACTCATGGTTGAGGGCGTCCACAAAACTGTGGGCACACCTCCCAAGACTCCCCTGTCCGAACAAATGTTGCTGCAAGCGGATGTACTATACAGACTTGGGCACACAAGCGCCTCGATCCTCTTAACAAGCAAGGTTGAAAGGGCAGCAAGATGGGCGTAATTGATCAAGACCTTGAAAGCTCACCATTAGATCTACCCCAACTTCTCCGCCAAATCTCACCCTCTTGCCTTCCTCCTCTTGACGACCAACTCGAGCTAGAAGAGCTCAACAATCCACGCCAAAAAGTCCTCCTCTTGCAAGAGCGGAAGATGTACCTTGAAATTAGGCTCGGATTCTTGACCCTCACCCTTGATCGGCAACTCCTCGGCAACAACCTCCTTCCTCTCGCTGTCCGTGAGCACAACCTCCTCTTGCTCTTAGACAACTACCTCTTCTTCCTCAACGGAACCCTTGAAGATGTTAGCACATGTAGCTTCCTCAAGAGCTCTCTCCTCCTTCTTCCTTTGCATCAGCAACTAAGCTTTCTTCACACATGATTTCTCCATTCAGTTCACAAATCCCTTGCAGACAAAGGCGGGGTGATCTCCTCTCAACTCCTACGAAAATTACTTCCTCCCTCCCCGACTAGACTTCCGCACGCCCACACCTCAACACACAACTATCCAAAACAGCAAATCCCTCCTACTCCTGTTCCACTCATGTTGCTTGGTCCGGATGAGCTAGGCGAACTCACACTCCCTTCCTCTCCTGCAGTAAATTCTCCAACCAAAGTTCTCTGCAGAAGGGTGTCTGCAAAAGATTGGGGACGGTTGTGGGATGGTGTCTCCCTAGGTGTGCGTCCCAAGATGAGCTGAGCGGTGATTCTATCAAGGCGCTCAAGATCTTGAGACCACACGAAATTCCCCGCTCACCCTCCTTCACTTCTGCTTGGAGTTGAGCTAGATCCACCACTCAAGGTCCAGCGTTGAGAAGGCCCAGTGCTGGTAGCTGAACTTGAATCGTGCTCCAGAAACGGTGCTTCCTCCTCGCTTTCCTCTTCACATACCAACTCCTCTTCAACCACCTCCTTTGTTTCGCTGTCGGTGATTTCGTCCCTTCTCGAGCGTTTTCTGCTGGATCACTTGGCTCCCCCTTGTAGGCAAGGGACAAAACGGCCTCCTCCTCAAGCGCCCTTAGCTCTTCCTCCTCCCGGAGCCGCAACCACCGCTGCGTTTTCCTCCCTCCATTGATTTCTTCTTGCAGCTCTTAGATCTCTTGCGAACAGTGGGGTGACCTCCTATGGTTTTCTCCTCTCCCTCCCTCTGCTAGACATCGCAAGCATCCTCATAGCCTCCAAAACACGGTTGTTAAAGAAAAATCAGCCAACATGCGCCATTCTTGCTGAACACAAAATCACACCATTGGAGGCGTGAGCTCCTCCTTCACAACGCAGGGTTCCAGGACGTGTAGGCTTCTTCCTAGACCCCGCTCCACCTCCTTACAAGATCTTCTCAGCTCATCTGCAAGCTAGCAACGAAAATCTCAAAATTTCAATTGTCACCACAAGTCCCGGCGCCAAAAATGTGGGAGGAAAACCCGGGGCACTCCGAGATTCCCCTCTAGCGGCCACACTTATCCCATGTCGTCGTTGGGTTTCGTCCCATGAGACTTGGGAACGGTGATCTTGAGAAATCCGTCACTACTGCAGCTACACACTACCTCAGCCTTCTAAACAAGCAAGGCGCCCTCTCACGCTCCTCTACAGCAGCCGCCGTCGCTTTGCCGTAAACTCACCAAACCTCAACCTACAGCGACACCACACAATTGCGTGTTACGTCTTAACAAGGTGTCATCACGGGGACCCCGACCCACACCGCAACCGTCCCTACTCCTAAGACACTCTTCTCCACAGGGAGCGCCCTCTTACTTGCAGTTGGGATTCGTCCCTTAGGCTCTGCACAGTGGCCTTAGTTTTCCTACACTCTAATCCTCCTCACAACTCTCTCAATCAACAACGCCCTCTTCTTCTCTACTCATCTACCCTTCCTTCCTCCACAATCTCCTACTCTAACACCAATTTGGCTCATTAATTCCAACTCGCCCTTACGGCACAGCCTGGGTCCGTCAAATTAACGAGTTCTTCCTTGGGCCGGTTGCTATGTGGTTTGTACCAGACAGCGAGAACCTCCAGGGAGTCTTTCCCTGCAGTCTACCCTCAAGCCGAGAGTTCCTTGAGCATCGCCACACACTCAAAGCAAAACAATTCACACAGCAACCATTCACAAGGGGAGCAGCTAGCAGGGGCGCCTGCAAAGAGCAAGCCCTCCACCCAGCACTCCGACCGCCGCGTTCTCCCTCTCTACCAGACACTGCGTTGGCTTGCAGCCGGCACGAAATTCCTGCACAAAGTGAAGGACTCAGGAGGATGGGAGCGCAAGACACGATAATTTTACTTCACAAGCTCCCTCCTTTTATAGGGAGGTCCTCACATACAGCCTCCCCCTGGCGCGCCCTCACAGCCTCCCACAGGCGCCCTCCGCACGCCTACTCCTAAGACACTCTTCTCCACAGGTGAGCGCCTACTTGCAGTTGGGATTCGTCCCTTAGGCTCACTGTGGCCTCCGCTTTTCCTACACTCTAATCCTCCTCACAACTCTCTCAATCAACAACGCCCTCTTCTTCTACTCATCTACCCTTCCTTCCTCCACAATCTCCTACTCTAACACCAATTGCTGGCTCATTAATTCCAACTCGCCCTTACGGCACTGCAGTCCGTCAGGAAATTAACGAGTTCTTCCTTGGGCGGTGTGGTTTGCACGCAGCGAGAACCTCCGAGTCTTCCAGTCTACCCTCAAGCCGAGAGTTCCTTGAGCATCGCCACACACTCAAAGCAAAACAATTCACAACCATTCACAAGGGGAGCGGTGGGGCACTGCAAGAGCAAGCCCTCCACCCGACTCCGACCGCGTTCTCCTCTCTACCAGACCTGCGTTGGCTTGCGGCACGAAATTCTGCACAAAGTGAAGGACTCGGGAGGATGGGAGCGCAAGACACGATAATTTTACTTCACAAGCTCCCTCCTTTTATAGGGAGGTCCTCACATACCTGCCCACAGGCGCCCTCCGGCACCGCCTTACTCCTTATTTTAGTGTATCCTATTGTCGACTTTAAGTTCGACATCCAAGCATCTTGGGTAAAATTCTATTCTAGCAAATTCACCTATGTGAGCCTTAATGGCTCTGTCAACATTCCTATCTAGCTAGTCAACACACTCTCTGACAAGCATTAATGTCCTCCTCTAAAGAAAAGTCTTCCCAAGTGGCATCTTGCCCCATGTCTTCAAGCTAATTTAAGGACTTCTTATGAATCCCTTCCTTATCTTGATGCCTATCTTGAGTTCCTTCCTCCAATAAAATAGCCGGGCTCTCTTAGCCTTGGCTCATCCTCGACTTCTCCTCTTCCTCTCACTTGTGGAGCAAGTGAGCTCCTTGCTCCTGCACCCATGTTAGGAGGTTGGTCTTCTCCTTGTGATTCTTGCTCCATTCTGCAAGATCAACCCCCTCTTCCTTCTTTCCTGCAAGGGCCAAGGTACTCGCCTCCCTTGCCGTCAAATCCATGCTAGCAGCCTTTGAATCCGCCGCTTCTTCCGGCCCTCCTACCATGGTAGGACCTTCTCCTACCGGTAGGAGTCCCTCTCGGTAGGAACTCCTCCTACCACGGTAGGAGTTCCACTGGGTCGTTTCTTCTTCCTTACCCCTTCACAGGGTGATTCTCTCCCCTGAAGCTTCCCGCTTCACTTGCTTCTCCAGTGCGAAGTTTCTCCACCCTGCTTGGGACACTCTCCAAGTCTAAGGCTTCGGTTGGACTTGCATGAGGGCCTCCCTATCATCGTCATGAGGTCCCAACATCCTCCTTTCAGCAAGTCGCAACAACTCGTTAGTGGCCTTGAGCACCTTGTTGTGAAGATGGGGCGCAAATCGTTGTTGTGCCATCTCCAATTCTTCGTAATCCTCAAGCCATACTCCATGCTCACACTTGCTTTTGTAAGCATCTCGCTCAAGGCCAGCTCACCGGTCTTGACATGGAGAGCCACATTCTCCGTCCTCTCATTCTGCTTGGCGGATCAATCTCTCTTGTAGGGCATAATCAGCCGAAATCTCTCCCTCACCGCCAACATATGCTGCACCACCGCCTCATGGCCTTTCTCCTTTGCCATTTCTTCCTCCAACTCCCCTATCCTCCTAGGGAGTTGTGCATTCTCCGTTCTTTGGACTTCTCGTTCCATTTCCAATCTTTGGACAAAATGTGTCCGTTCTTCCAGCTCTTCTTCCTTCAATTCCAGCCTCGTGGATTTCTCCCAGCTCCTTTTCCATGTCACTAATCTTCACTTGTGGCTATGACCCGCTCATGTGCGCCTACTTGCCTTTGTCTTTGCCCTCATTTCTTTGCAGATTGCTCTCTCTTGTAGGGCATAATCAGCCGAAATCTCTCCCTCACCGCCAACATCTTTACCGCCTCTGACGGCCTTTCTCCTTTGCCATTTCTTCCTCCAACTCCCTATCCTCCTAGGGAGTTGTGCATTCTCCGTTCTTTGGACTTCTCGTTCCATTTCCAATCTTTGGACAAAATGTGTCCGTTCTTCCAGCTCTTCTTCCTTCAATTCCAGCCTCGTGGATTTCTCCCAGCTCCTTTTCCATGTCACTAATCACGCTGTGTGTGACCCGCTCATGTGCGCCTACTTGCCTTTGTCTTTGCCCTCATTTCTTTGCAGATTGCTCTCGTCTTGACCTTTCCTCCATTAGCAGCACTTGCTTGTCTTGCCTTCTTTTCCCATGCGCACCATGTGAGCAAGTTGCTCCACCTTCTCCTCTCGAGCTGCCAATTGCTTGGTAAGAGCCTTGTTCTCCGAATATGATTGTTTGCCTCTAGCCTTGTTTCAAGACTCTTTTCCAAGTGCTCCACTTGAGCTTCCATCCTCATAACATCCTCCACTGGGTTTCCGCTCGCCTACCCGCAATTTCCCTTGCTTGGTAGGTCCTTGTCTTCTCCGCCTCCGTCTTCAAGAATTCAACTCTCCTCTTGGCGGCTCCTATCTACCTTTGAACATCTCCCCTATGCATCCTCCAACATGTCTAAGTCTCCTTTCTTACCTCAGGAGACTCAAGGCCTTTGCCTTGCTCATGGGATCTTACATCCCTTGCTTCCCTATGATGAGCTCCCGCTCATCACTTGGTGGGCAACTCCTCCCACCGTGACTCCATCCGCTCGCCCACCTAGCAGGGCCGGTTGCCTTCTTATCTCCTCTTGGGAGCTTCCAAACCGTGACTTCCTTTTCCCTCCTACCGTGGTAGGAGGTGCTCCACCAGGACTACTTCCTACCGTGGTAGGACTAATTCACCGTAGGTCTTGTCATGAGAGGACGAAGGGGTCCCAAACCCGTGGGAACACCTCCCACCCTCGCAGCGGGATTCGCCATGGTAGGATCTATCCTACCTTCCATCTCCGCATCCTCCGGTCCAAACTTCAAATCCCCTACAACTTCTCCTTGCAAGTCCTCCTGCATCCTCCGCCCCTATCTTTCGGAGGATTCCTTCCGGCAATAATGTCGGTGGTGCTGCGGCACCTCCTTTAGCGCAAAGCACCAAGCACTCCTGTCCCTCTCACGGTGTAAGTACACAATGTTAAAGGGATGCTTGGAATCATCCAACTCCTTACTTGTGAGTAGCCCTCTACTTCCCACAAATGCACTAGATAAGTGCTAAGATAGCACGGCCTTGACTCCTTCATCGTTGGGTTTCGCTCGCCTACCAATTTCCCTTGCTTGGTAGGTCCTTGTCTTCTCCCTCCGTCTTCAAGAATTCAACTCTCCTCTTGGCGGCTCCCTGTCTACCTTCTGAACATCTCCCCTATGCGCGCATCTCCTCCAACATGTCCAAGTCTCCTTTCTTACCTCCGGAGACTCAAGGCCTTTGCCTTGCTCATGGGATCTTACATCCCTTGCTTCCCTATGATGAGCTCCCGCTCATCACTTGGTGGGCAACTCCTCCCACCGTGACTCCATCCTCGCCCACCTAGCAGGGCCGGTTGCCTTCTTATCTCCCGGCTTGGGAGCTTCCAAACCGTGACTTCCTTTTCCCTCCTACCGTGGTAGGAGGTGCTCCCAGGACTACTACCGTGGTAGGACTAATTCTGCCCGTGGGCCTTGTCATGAGAGGGAAGGGG
Source organism: Anthoceros angustus (assembly GCA_010909165.1). NCBI lineage: Eukaryota > Viridiplantae > Streptophyta > Anthocerotopsida > Anthocerotales > Anthocerotaceae > Anthoceros > Anthoceros angustus. Next base: position 80,385 of record MU008225.1, read on the forward strand.
TCCCAAACCGTGGGAACACCTCCCACCCCCCCGAGATTCCTGCCATGGTAGGATCTATCCTACCTTCCATCTCCGCATCCTCCGGTCCAAACTTCAAATCCCCTACAACTTCTCCTTGCAAGTCCTCCTGCATCCTCGGCCTATCTTTGGAGGATTCCTTCCGGCAATAATGTCCGGTGGTGCTGGCACCTCAAGCTACAAAGCACCAAGCACTCCTGTCCCTCTGGTCAGTACACAATGTTAAAGGGATGCTTGGAATCATCCAACTCCTTACTTGTGAGTAGCCCTCTACTTCCCACAAATGCACTAGATAAGTGCTAAGATAGCCATGGTGGGGCATCTTCATCCGGCGTTGGGTTTTGACAACTTCTCCGGTGGTAGGTGTATGCTTCATACATGATGAGCCCCAATCCGGCTTCGCTCCTTGAGTGATCTTCCATAGAAAATGGAGGAAGGTAGTGCTGAAATATGACACCCTTGGATTGCTCACCAAGCCCAAAACAATTCTTGTGAACAATCTCCACTTGGGCTCCAAGATTTGGTCCGTCCGCCAACCGTTCTTGGACTTAGCCTTCATGCCCCTTGCATAAGTGTAAGGGCTCCCTTGGGAAGATCCGCCGTTGATGCACGCTTGCCTCCTCGTTCCTTCCATCAACGTGATTCCGCTATCCTCGCTATCCGCCGCCATATACAGCGTATGCTCCTTACTCCAACACCGTGGATCCGTCCGTGCGTTCTATCCGGTAAGGCGGCCAATTCCTCTCCGTCACGTAAATTAGCAAAACACTCCTCTATCAATTCAAGGTTGGTGTAAGACCAATGCCCATACACCCACTCTAATGAATATTCTCCTCTGCCCAAGGTCGAAAGTCGAAAGGTCTCTAGAGGATAGCTGGCTGCATAGCACGTAAATAAGGCATGTCAAATTTCCACCCTCGGTCTGATCCTCGCCTTAGACCTCTTGCGCTCCTGCGCCACCTCCTTGGTGGACGCTCCTTCCTTAGCTACTACCTCCTTGCCCTTGGTCATGGTAGGCTTGGTCATGGCCTCCTTGGTTAGTACTTGCGAAATTGAAGAAAAGTGATGCCTCTCAGCAATTCCTGCGGCTCCGACTTCTATCCTTGCAAGCGTTTCTCCTCCTCGGTGATTTGCTCTTGCTCACAGCTCAAAGGTCCTTGCCCTTGCTCTCCTCCTGCAGTCCTTACACCTTGGTCTAAATTGCAAGAGAAAGCTCACCAAAATTCCCCGGACTCTCTACAGCAAAGGAGCCCTTCCTTAGCTACTACCTCCTTGCCCTTGCTCTCCTCCTAGGCACCCTCATGAGCTTGATTTGCTCTTCTCCCTCTCTTCTTCCTCAATTCCTCCTTCTTTCTCTTGGGCGCTGGACTTCCACCTCCTGCAGACGCCCTTCTTCTTCACCTTGCCACAAGCCACCTGGCCTTGCACCTAGCCTTCAAGCACCAAGCAAAGATTTGACCTCCTTCCTTAGCTACTACCTCCTTGCCCTTGGCTTGGTCATGGCCTCCTTGGTTAGTGCACACGATTGAAGAAAAGTGATGCCTCTCACACATTCCTGCAGACCGACTTCTATCCTTGCAAACGTTTCTCCTCCTCGATTTGCTCTTGCTCACAGCTCAAAGGTCCTTGCCCTTGCTCTCCTCCTGCAGTCCTTACACCTTGGCGTCCCCGAAACCCGATTTCTCCTGAGAAAGCTCACCAAAATTCCCCGGACTCTTACACACACAGCAATTTAGGAGCCCTTCCTTCACGGTTTCCTAGCAATCTTGCCACGCCCACCCTCCTACCCTCACGAGCTTGGCAAGTGTTGGGTTGCCCCAACCTTCTTCTTCTTCCTCTTCTTCCTCAATTCCTCCTTCTTCCTCTCTTGGCGTCCTGCTGCCTTTTCTCCTCCGTTGCCCAACTTGCCTCCTCTCAGCTCGTGCGGTACGGGCGTTGCTGTATGGGGGCCTTAAGCTTGAGGTGTGGCGCCTTCTGCCGTGGAGGCCTCCTCAAGTTTCGAGTTGTGGCCTCCTGCAGCACTGCAGCCACTTTTATAAGTCACCCAAGGGTTAGAAAAGTAACTACCATTCTATCCTGCCCTTGGATGTGTGCCACGTGGCCCCTTTCTCACCATTGATGTTAGTTTCCTAATTCCTTATACTAAAATACCATTTCCCTATTTTCTAATTTCTAATTACTGAAAATTAGCCTCTAATTTCTTAATTACCTATTTTGGCCTATTTATCTAGTCCACTAAAAGACTCTATATAGCAAGCCTATCCTGCCTAAAACATAAGCTACTTTCCTTAGCAACCTATCTCCCACCGTGGTAGGACATCCTCCTACCATGGTAGGCGTTTTCCCTTTCTCCTACCACGGTAGGAGTTACTCCCACGGTAGGATACCTTCCTACCCTCTCCTACCATGGTAGGAGCTATTCCTACAGGTAGGTGATCAAAACACTAGCAGGGTTTCTCCTGGTGGTAGGATCTCTCCTACCCTCGTCTACCATGGTAGGAGTTTCTCCTACGGTAGGACACCTCCTACCACTCATGTAGGTTACCTTTTCTCCTCACCAGAGGTCGTTTTGACCCGTTTCTTTTCCTGCATATCCTCTTTGCCTTCCCGACATGGTCCTACAACTCCCGCTCAAAAGGAGCAAAAATTTCCTTGCATGTCTTCACCAAACCATTTCTAGCAAAGAGTGTGGGCTGTTTCAAAAGCGAACTCATTTAAGCTTGTTGCCCAAACTTTATGCTCCATGCTGTGGAATTGTTTTGCTTTGAGTGTGGCGATGCTCAAGGAACTTGGCTTGAGGGTAGACTCGGAAAGACTGGAGGTTCTGCAACCTGCACAAACCACATAGCAACCGGCCCAAGGAAGAACTCATTGATTTTTGGGACGACCTCTGTGCGCCAGCTATAGAGGAATTAATGAGCCAAACGGTGTTAGAGTAGAGATCGTGGAAAAAGATTAGATGAGTAGAGAAGAGGAGAGCGATGAGAAGGTTGTGAAGAAGATTAGAGTGTAGGAAAAGTGGAAGGCCAAAGAGCCCACGGACTAATCCCAAATCAGAGTAAGAGGGCCTTGTGGAGAAGTCGGTCTTAGAGGGACAAAATCTGTGTCGTGGGGTCCGGGCGCCGTGCACTTCCTGCTAAGGCATGACCCGTGAATTGTGTTGTGTCGAAGGTCCAGGAATTAGCATTCCCGAGCGGTGGTGCAGATGCTGTATGGGGAAGAGAGTAGTGGGCGCCTTGCTTGTTGAGGAGGCTGAGGTAGTGTGTAGATGTAGGCAATAATTGATCTCCTAAGATTCGACCGTTCACACAAGTCTCATGGAACGAAACCCAACGTATGAAACGCAGGACAAGTGTGCCACTAGAGGTGAATCTTGAAGCCCTGGATTTTCCTCCACAAGCATCTTGTAGTACAATAATAGGGACTCTTGCAGTACTCTCTTCCCTGTGGATTCCTCCAGGGATCAAAAGCATCATTCACTTTAAAAACATGCACACTGACAACAATTCACAAAAACTCTGAATTCCAACTCACATGGTTAGGCAATAACCAAATCATGAACACTAGGGAGCCTACATCTTTTTTACCTCAGCTACATGTGCCTCTATTTGATAATCCCTAGGCCGACGGCATGCACATGTCCTTTTTTCTACCAACTTGAGAGCATTGCCAAGAGGGGCTATTGTATAAGCAAAAGTAATAGGAGCCGACATATTTTTTATCCCAGCTACAAGTGCCCTTGTTTGATAACACCTAGGCCGACTGCATGCACATGCCCTTTCCTACTGACTTGAGCTCATTGCGAAAAGAGGCTTTTTTACAAGTGTGGAGGTACTTCGCAACGGCCAATGAAAGCGGGCACTAATCCTCGCAGGTAGTATGGGGTCTGGGTTCCAAGGGAATGACCTTCCGCTTTTACTATTTTCCTCCCGATGCCTAACTTGCTCCCGCCATTCGATCGGAAACTCTTCAAGCAATCCCATGTCATGGGAGGGAGAGGGGACGGGGAGGGGGACGTGGGGAGGATGGTTCATGAAGTCACAACCTCTCGCGGATACTACTAGGGTGAGCGCCGAATACCCAAGCGTAGCACGAGACGGCACTCAAGGTATCAATCTACCCTTCCAACAAACCGGACCGAGTACGTACTACCCTTCGTACCATCAGCGCAAGATAACAATCCGGAGCCAATGTACCAGATTGCCTACTTTGTAATCAGAGAATCATAGTCAGGTAGCAAAACATAGCAAATGGGATAGTAGAAAGCTGCAAAAAGAGTTGTATGCATTGATTATAATAGAAAGTACAAAGCCTTTATATAGGCTAGGTGGTTATAACCATAAGGTGGTTGTAACCATAAGTAGTTCTAACCTCTAAGTGGTTGTAACAACTAACTACTAAATAAACTACCTAAAGCCCTAAGAACTAAATTAATTAATAGTCTTAGGTGCCCTAGTGAAGAGTGCCCTAAATAGGTCATATTTCATCACTCCCACTCACTATGAACTAGGTGTGAAGAAATAGCTTCAAAATGAGACTAAAAGGCTAGTTAGCTCCCACTAACTTGAAAGCTATCCGCTAACTAAGAAAACAATTAAAAACTGGCTTAAGTTACATTTAAGCAGAATTTAATGTAATCAAAATTAATTACCAAAACTTAATTAGAAATGGTAAATTCCTAAACAAGGTAAAAGATAAAAGTAAAACTTAAACTAGGTTAATCTTAGTAAAACCATAGGTAAAAGTTAAAAAAACTTAAAGAGGTAAAATGAAACCCATTAATGAGCGCCCGGCCATATGATGCTGATGCCATGGGGGGGCACCAATGTACCCTCATACGGTTTTATTCCTCCTCCTCCTCCTCCTCGCTCCCGCCTCCCCGCTCATGAAGCAAGAGCGGCAGGCATGGCGCGGGCGCGGCCGGGGGGCGCGGCTCAGCGCCCAGTGGGCGCGCGCGCCCGCCACACATGTACTCGATCCGTGCGGCGCCGAGGCCTGAAGAATGGGTGCCTGCAGCGGGAAAAGAAATTGGGAGGGGCCCCCTGGGAGGATCGCGCCTCGAGAGCAGACCCCCAGGGTGATCCTCACCCGCCTCTAAATGGATTCCAACCTTGTTGAGAGCCCACCACGTTTCGTGGTAGGAAGTCTGCAGCTCGTAGATGTTGAAGTCACGGGAGAGGTGGAATTTGCCTCGCAGCCAAGATCGCCAATTGATGTGTGAGTGCTGCCATATGCGGGAGTACTCACCCAAGCCGGGAAATTAGAAAGATGCCTCTTGTCTCTTGTCTCAATGTCTCAAAAGTGCTGCCAATCCCAAGCCAACATGCTCCAATCGCAAGATGTCGTCACCAGCTTGTGTGATGAGAGATCGTCGAGGAAGATTCAAAGGTTCTGTGGAGAAGAAATCAGAGATTGTTCTCTCCGATTCAAGTGCCTGGAAGAATCTTCATTGAAGGGCTTCCGCCGATGGAGAGGCTGAAATCTCAAGTAAGATGTGTGTAGCAAGGCATTCCTCCGTGAAGGGAGGCACCTTGGAGGGATGCCCCCTTTTTGTAAGGGAGAGGCAGTTGTAAGCCCGCTTTGTGGGCATCTTCAAATGACCATTTTCCAGTTCAAAAATATTAATTGTGATGAATTTTCTGATACTATTTTCGCAGATTTATGTATGGAAAATTATGGGAAAAAGGAAAATGAAATGAAAATGAAGAAAATGAGAAAATGAAAAGGTAGACATGCTTTTGTGATTCTAAAAGGTGTTCTAACTTATTTTCTCTTGCTAAAACTTGCCCATTTTAGGTTTCTTTCCGCCCAAGACATATAGGATAACATAGGGTTCTCGAAGCCCGCATATATCCCAAGGGTGATGATGTGAAGCTCATCTATATAATCACTAATATGAAAGGGAGAGCGGGCCGACGTACACCATGCTCCTATGTTTGCCGTGAAACTAAGATACATGATAAAGGTTATGTATGCTTGTGAAGAATTTCCGCATATGATCCATGTCTATCGAGTATTCGAGGTTAAGAAAATATGGAAAAGTTTTAATTAGCAAAATATTATTTAATATTTTAATATTATTTTCTAGACCTCAACTATGTATGAAGGAGAGGACGAGATAAGGCCTATGTTGAGATTGAGGATGATTGTTCAAGACTTAGAATAGAATATTGGACTAGTTTTTAAGGTTATCTCAAGTAGACCAATTTAGTGCTAGGATGAACTATAGGTCGGAGGCTTAGACATGTGTCCAATATACCTAAACATTTCATATGTTTTGTGCGCTCAATGCCTAGTGACTTTGTTAATAAATCATTATCTAAAGTTTGAACATAACTAATATCTATAGTTTTATCCTCTATTTTCTCTCAATGATATTCGACAAGAATATGTTTAGTTCTAGAGGCAGGTTCCTTGACAAGGCTATAGCTCCGACTATCACTCAACAACAAGGTGGGCTTTTCCCTTGTGATGAAGTTCACTCAAGGTTAGCCTAGTCCATACTATGTCTTTAGCAACCGAGGTTAGTACTCTATACTCGACTCGGTCGGACAAGGCTATGGTTTGTTTCTTACTTGACCAGATATTGGTGCTCCAATAGCGTGACGTAACTCGACACGGATCTGCGGTGGTCACCAACAGAAGTCGTTAATGTCAACGCCTTTATGCCGGTGTATACTTGAATGTCAATCCTGCATGGTACCCTTGAGGTATCTCGAATATGCGCTTAGTTGACATCCGGTTCACGCCTGTGGTTCTCTGTGAATTGTGAACAGGAGCGACTTGAAAGATATATCCGGTCGAGTGAAGTTGGATATATAAGTGTGCCAACAAGATGTCGATATGGGACCGACACATTTCCAACTTATCTTGTCCGTCTTTGGACTCATATCCATGGTAAGCGACCCCGCTAGCAAAAGGTGGTGTTTCATCTTCAAGTCCAAACTTGGTTAAACTCTTTAATGTACTTGGTTTGAACAATACTGAGTCTTGTTTGCTCGATCTCTAATAATGTTGACACCAAGTGCATATGTCATTTCTCCTAAATCGACATTTCATAAAAGTCTTGAGCCGACTTTTGATCTCGGCTAGGAGAGTAAGAGAGTTTGTGGCCATGAATACGCCGACGAGAGCAATAAAAGGTATCATTGCCGATATTAGGATATACATGCATCGGCATCACTTGCAAGCCTCTTTGATGAGTTTCACATGTATGTCCATATTCCAATTTTACCGATTGCTTGAGACCATACAAGCCTTTAATTAGTCTACCCAATCTTCCTTGCCTTTAACCTCATAACCTTCGGGCTGTTTCATGTAGATTTCTTCTTGAAGACCATAGAGATATGTCGTCTTCACATCCATCATATGAAGCTCAAGATCCTGATGGGCTGTTAAGGCGAAGATTATTCTAAGGGAAGCAAACTTTATCTGGAGCGAATGTGGCCCATGGGAGGTAATCTAAACCCGGTATGGGTGAATCTCGCCACAAGGCGTGCTTTGTATCTCTCAATGGAACCATCTCCTTTTCTCTTAATTTTGAATACCCATTTGCTGGTGACTATCTTCCTACCCTTAGGTGGCTTAACCAATTCCCATGTAGAGTTACTAATGAGAGAGTTATATTCAATCTACCTACCTTCCATAAGGCTTTTCGTGAGAAGAGAAAGCTTGTTTTAAGGTAAGAGGTTCTTCCGGATCTATGGTTGCCTTGTATACTTGTGAGTAAAGTGATACAGGGGAATAGGATCATCAAAACAGCTAGATATCCTAAAGGAGGTTCCTTCCATCCCGCGGTCCGGGATTGCGTGATTTCTTAAGTTGTACCTTTGTGTAGGTTCGGTGCATCTTCCATCGGAGCAGAACATCAATAGGATCATGGTGCTCCATGTCATTCACGGAGGGTCATCATGCTCTTCATCAAAGAGTGTCAACTGCCTCGACTTGAATGTTGTCGCCATCCGGTGGTGTTTCATGTGGAATAGATGCTAACCTCCTCCTCCCGCAAGAGGTTCAACCACGGAACACGAGAGCGTGAACTGGAAATTGAGTGATATAATGTATCATCAAATGAGGAGGTATCCGAGGGCTCTTGAAGAGACGCCCTCGGCGGATGTACCAGCCCCACTGGGGAAAAGAGGTAAGACTCATGAAAAGTAACACTCGCATATATAGCTTCCGTGTGTGGGTTCAAATAGCTTGTAACCTTTGATGCCTTCTGTAGCCAATAATAGATATTTGGCAGCTTTTGGATCTAACTTGCGTTGTACTTTAGGGATAAAGACATATGCAGAGATCCAAAATTCAAGGTGATCTATGGAAGGCTTGTTGCCTGAATGCTTCATATGGAGTCATACCTGAATGAGGAAGTCGGGCGATTCATGAGATAGGTTGTAAGGAGGGCCTCACCAATAAGCTTTGGATAAGTTAGCTTGTGTTAACAGCAACTGAATCTCTTGGAGGCGGAGATTCTTATTTTTCTGACGCCATTTTGCCGAGGAGTGTATACTACACTTAATTGTTGAGCTACGCCTTCATCGACAAAATTCAGCAAATCTATGAGATGTAAACTCTCCACCGTTGTCGGAACGTAAGGTCTTGAGTTGTAGTTTTCCCATGCCATGTAATCCTTGAAAACCGATAAGTTTCACTCTTTTGGGTGAGGATGTAGGAGAGGAAAACGGGAATAGTCACGAAAGTTAAGAAGTATCTACTACCACCAAGGAGGGTGTAGAGAGGGGTCCACAAATGTCTGTGTACTATCTCTAAAGGTGACTTGGCCCTTGAGGAGATGGATTTTGAAAGGTTCTGTGACGTTTTGTGAGGACATGTGTTTCGCACCAATCTAAGTTGTGAACCTTGGAGAGACAGGTGTTCTATAGGTTGTCTCTAGACATTTGGAGTAACTTCGACTATTAGGTGACCTAATCTACAATGCCGAGCATCGTGTGTTGGTTGTGCGAATGTTGGGAGGCTACATTGAAATGTGTGGCTCCTACTCGACAATCTATAGAGTCCATCTTCTAAGATGCCGCAGATATTGTGTGTTCTATTCTTGAGGTAGGAAGGAAACATCGGCATATAAAAGGACCTCGATGTTGTTCTTTGCAAAGACTAGCGCGACACTAGGTTTTGCACATGGCGTGAACATGGAGGACTTGGTGAAGATGAAGAGTGTGGAACGAAAAGTTTGGGCAACAAGCTTAAATGAGTTTGCTTTGAAACAGCCCACACTCTTTGCTAGAAATGGTTTGGTGAAGACATGCAAGGAAATTTTTGCTCCTTTTGAGCGGAGTTGTAGGACCATGCTGGGAAGGCGAGAGGATATGCAGGAAAAGAAACGGGTCAAAACGACCCGGTGAGGAGAAAAGGTAACCCACATGAGTGGTAGGAGGTGTCCTACCACCGTAGGAGAAACTCCTACCATGGTAGAGGGTAGGAGAGATCCTACCACCGTAGGAGATGACCGCTAGTGTTTTGATCACCTACCAGTGTAGGAATAGCTCCTACCATGGTAGGAGAGGGTAGGAAGGTATCCCACAGAGAAACTCCTACCGTGGTAGGAGAAAGGAAAACGCCACCATGGTAGGAGGTGTCCTACCACGGTAGGAGATAGGTTTCTAAGGAAGTAGCTTATGTTTTAGGCAGTGATAGGCTTGCTATATATAGAGTCTTTTAGTGGACTAGATAAATAGGCCAAAATAGGTAATTAAGAAATTAGAGGCTAATTTTCAGAATTAGAAATTAGAAAATAGGGAAAATGGTATTTTAGTATAAGGAATTAGGAAACTAACATCAACGGTGAGAAAGGGGCCACGTGGCACACATCCAAGGGCAGGATAGAATGGTAGTTACTTTTCTAACCCTTGGGTGACTTATAAAAGTGCAGTGCCCGCAGGAGGCCACAACTAAACTTGAGGAGACTACCACAGCAGAAGGCGCCACCACACCTCAAGCTTCCCAAGGCCCCCATACAGCAACGCTACCGCACACGCACTGTGCTGAGGAGGAGAAGGAGGGCGCAAGCTCAAGGAGGCGAACCGCCAGCGCCCAAGAGAGGAAGAAGGAGGAAAAGAGGAAGAAGAGAAGGGAGAAGAAGGTTGAACCCAACACTTGCCAAGCTCGTGAGGGTGCCTAGGAGGGTGGAGCGTGGCAAGATTGCTAGGAAACCGTGCAGAAGGGCTCCTAAATTGCGGTGTGTAAGAGTCCGGGGGGAATTTTGTTGAGCTTTCTGCAGGAGAAATCGGGTCGGGGACGCCAAGGTGTAAGGACTGCAGGAGGAGAGCAAGGGCAAGGACCTTTGAGCTGTGAGCAAGAGCAAATCCGAGGAGGAGAAACGCTTGCAAGGATAAGAAGTCAGGAGCCGCAGGAATTGCGTGAGAGGCATCACTTTTCTTCAATTTCTGCAAGTACTAACCAAGGAGGCCATGACCAAGCCTACCATGACCAAGGGCAAGGAGGTAGTAGCTAAGGAAGGAGCGCCCACCAAGGAGGTGTGCAGGAGCGCAAGAGGTCTAAGGTGAGGATCGACCTGAGGGTGGAAATTTGACATGCCCTTATTTACGTGCTATGCAGGCCAGCTATCCTCTAGAGACCTTTCGCACCTTGGGCAGCAGAGAGAGAGAATATTCAGCTAGAGTGTGTATGGGCGACATTGGTCTTACACCAACCTTGAATTGATAGAAGAGTGTTTTGCTAATTTGCAGCGGAGAAGAGGAATTGGCCGCCTTACCGGATAGAAACGACGGACGGATCCACGGTGTTGGACCGTAAGGAGCATACGCTGTATATGGCAGCCGGATAGCGAGGATAGCGGAATCACGCTTGATGGAAGGAACGAGTGGAGGCAAGCGCATCAACGGCGGATCTTCCCAAGGGAGCCCTTACTTATGCAAGGGGCATGAAGGCTAAGTCCAAGAACGGGTTGATTTGACCAAATCTTGGAGCCCAAGTGGAGATTGTTCACAAGAATTGTTTTGGGCTTGGTGAGCAATCCAAGGGTGTCATATTTCAAAGACTACCTTCCTCCATTTTCTATGGAAGATCACTCAAGGAGGCCGGATTGGGGCTCATCATGTATGAAGCATACACCTACCACCGGAAAAGTTGTCAAACCCAACGCGGATGAAGATGCCCAAGGTTGCTATCTTAGCACTTATCTAGTGCATTTGTGGGAAGTAGAGGGCTACTCACAAGTAAGGAGTTGGATGATTCCAAGCATCCCTTTAACATTGTGTACTTACACCTGTGAGAGGGACAGGAGTGCTTGGTGCTTGCGCTAAAGGAGGTGCCGCAGACACCCGACATTATTGCCGGAAGGAATCCAAAGATAGGCCGAGTGGAGGACTTGCAAGGAGAAGTTGTAGGGGATTTGAAGTTTGCCGAGGGCGAGTACATTGTTTAGTGCATACATATCATTTGTTCGAAGGCCAAGGAGAAGTAGGATTATACATAGACCTAAAGTTCCTAGCATCGGGTGTGAGGTGCCACGTGATTCAACCTGTTTCCTTGGTCTTGGACAGACGGTACCCCTGAACATGTCTATATATATATGTGGGTGAGAGGTAGCATGTGATTCAACCTGTTTCCTTGGTCTTCGACAGACGGTACCCCTGAACATGTCTATATATGTGGCCTGCCTACCCATTCATTCTTGGATTGTAGATGTTTGTCCATGGAAAAGGCATCCATACTTGTCCTGAGCTTGTCTTCTTCTCTCTTGTGACCTTTGGGATCCAGTGGAGGCGTTAGGCAACCAACTTGATCAGTGGCGCCTCGGTCAAATACCTTGCTTTCACTGTTTCCTTGGTCTTGACATAAGGGACCATTGTACATGTGTTCATATAACGCGAATATGCACCCTCGCATTATTGTCATTATCAATCGAGGAGGCCGAGGCAAGCCCTGCAGCGTCATCTTCGTTTCGAACTGCAAGTGCATTGTGTTATATTGCAGGTCGTTCTCGTCCAATTGCACATTCAACCTCGTGCTGCATGGTGTGGGCAACGTCTAGGCAGCGTGGCATACCGCCTCCAGCTGCCATGCCTCCATTCTGCGTCTCTCCATCAACTACACCTGGTTCCCATAAAGTGTCTAGCGCATAGGAGGAAGTGTCGCATGCCACTGTAGGAACAAACATCGCGGCCAGCGTTGATTGCTTGGTCACCAATGGAGTGTTCAATGCACGGTGCGAGGCTGTCGAGTATATGGGGTATGTATATCACCAATACAAATCCTTGACCATGTTCCTGGTTCTGTGGTCTCATACCACATGGTCTACCACCGCAATTGCCATTTTCGTAGCGTGCATTTCACCAATGTAAGGCATTTAAG
>MU008225.1:92975-163439 GCA_010909165.1 Anthoceros angustus
GAGTACGTTGTTTAGTGCATACATATCATTTGTTCGAAGGCCAAGGAAAAGTAGGATTATACATAGACCTAAAGTTCCTAGCATCGGGTGTGAGGTGCCACGTGATTCAACCTGTTTCCTTGGTCTTCGACAGACGGTACCCCTGAACATGTCTATATATATGTGGGTGAGAGCTGGCACGTGATTCAACCTGTTTCCTTGGTCTTCGACAGACGGTACCCCTGAACATGTCTATATATGTGGCCTGCCTACCCATTCATTCTTGGATTGTAGATGTTTGTCTGCATGGAAAGGCATCCATACTTCGTCCCTGCAGCTTGTCTTCTTTCTCTCTTGTGACCTTTGGGATCCAGTGGGAGCGTTAGGCAACCAACTTGATCAGTGGCAGCCTCGGTCAAATACCTTGCTTTCACCTGTTTCCTTGGTCTTCGACATAAGGGACCATTGTACATGTGTTCATATAACGAATATGCACCCTCCTGCATTATTGTCATTATCAATCGAGGAGGGAGCTGCCGGAGGCAAGCCCTGCAGCGTCATCTTCGTTTCGAACTGCAAGTGCATTGTGTTATATTGCAGGTCGTTCTCGTCCAATTGCACATTCAACCTCGTGCTGCATGGTGTGGGCAACGTCTAGGCAGCGTGGCATACCGCCTCCAGCTGCCATGCCTCCATTCTGCGTCTCTCCATCAACTACACCTGGTTCCCATAAAGTGTCTAGCGATAGGAGGAAGTGTCGCATGCCATCAGGGAACAAACATCGCTGGCTGGCGTTGATTGCTTGGTCGCAATGGAGTGTTCAATGCACGGTGCGAGGCTGTCGAGTATATGGGGTATGTATATCACCAATACAAATCCTTGACCATGTTCCTGTGGTTGCGACAGGTCTCATACCACATGGTCTACCACCTGCAATTGCCATTTTTCGCAGGTTATGCATTTCACCAATGTAAGGCATTTTAAGCAGTTCGCGAAATTTAGCCGTTTTAGGCATTTTCGCACTGTTCCGCACGGTATAGATTGTAGGTATTTCTGGCATTTTAGGCATTGTTGGTTTAGGGTCGACATTTTCGGCTTTTTCTGTTTGTTGGGTGGGGTGGGTTGGGCTGGTTGGTGCGGGTTGGGGCGGGTTGACCATTGGTAGAAAGTATTTGGCAGGAGCTGCGCGTGGATAGCTTGGTGCTTTTTTGTGTGAGTGTGACCGAGAGTCCTGGACGAGTGTGTGAACAGGGTTAACGCTTCCCTTTTCCCGAGTGTGTGAACAGGGTTAACGCTTCCCTTTTCCCGAGTGTGTGAACAGGGATAACGCTTCCCTTCTCCCGAATGTGTGAACAGGTGAACAACGTTGAGCCCTGAACCCTGAAAGTTGTGGGTTGCATGCCTACAAGCCACCGACATAATTGATGATCCTGCTCAGGTTTGATGACGGTGATAGCTGAGTAATATACGTGACACAACAAAGGGCCTCAAGACTCTTCGCCATGGCGCGCAGCCTGTGGTTATCCCTGTCATTCATAGACGTCCAGATACCGAAAGTGATCTCTTTCCTAGGCCTGTGGGCTCCTAAGCCCACAGGCCTAGGAAAGAGATAATACAGTCGGCCCCCCCTAATTGGGAATTCTATAAATGGGATTCCTCTCTAAATGGGACCTCCCATCCTACTCCCTTTAGTTTACAATGTAATAAATGGGACTTTTCCTTAAATGATAATTGGGACCTTTTGAAACATACATTCATGTTAGTTTCACCTCCCTAAATGGGTATTCTAATTTTTTTACTAAAAAAATTTAAAAAAAGAAAGAAAAAAGAATCCATTATTTGAGAGCACAATAGACTTTTAGGTGTGATTGAAGACTCTTAAGCTAAGCTTTTCTTTTATGATAGATAGAGGTTTTTGATCTTGCTTAGAGAGTGCTAGCTTTCAAACAACTATATAAAGAACTGGTAAAGTTATTTTAGTGAAACCTATCAATCAAAATTTAAATTTTCTTTTTGGGTTTTTGATTTTTTAAAGTTTATAATATTTTTATTATTTTTAAATAGGGAAAATACAATCGGGACACTTCCCTTAATGGGACCTCTAAAGGCACTCCGAACCAGTCCCAATTAGGGGGGGTGGACTGTATGTGATAATTTCCCTAGCCTGTCTCCGTGCGAGACTGTGAGCAGTAGATGTCCTCCACAGCAGTTGTGTGGGGTCATCCGCTCTACCCAGACTCGTCTGCAGTCTGCACTTGTGGCGGCACTCGGACTCCAAGTTAAGTTCGCTGGGCACCAGCGAGAACACGAATGTAGATTTAGTTCTCTTGCTCGCCACAGGACGGCCTGACGGATTGGTTCCTCTGTTGCATGATGGGAACGGAACACGGTTTTAGGGACAACAGTCATGCTGCCGACAGCACATGTGGAGGTGAGGATCTGGGGAGGATGCGATTGCAGCTGATTTTCGCCACCGGCATCATTTCATGATCGTGTCTGTGTGGATAAAGTGACACCCACGATACATAATATAATGCAAGGAACGGAGAGAAAAGCAGATGCAGATGGCCCCACAACCATAGGCGAGAAATGAACACACTCCGCCATGTCGCGCACGCGCAGTGCCGAAAAAGAGAAGGAGCATTCTAGGTGCATATTTACCACAACTTTTATGGCTGTTTGTGTGATTCTAACATTGCCAAGTGAGTGCCAGACTTTGTTTGTGTTTTGGATTGTCAGAGGCCCTGATAAAGGAGAAGAGGTGTCCGTCAAAGCTGGTCTCCGCAGTGGAATGTGTTTCTCGCGCTCCATGAGTTCCATTTTGGATTGGTTGGGTTGGGTTCTGCAATCCAACCACCTACACATATATTATTATTATTCACGCTATATTTATTGCGGTTGCCCGGCTCCGGCAACTTTTGCACCCACAAGTCGACGGCAGCGTTTTTAAAGTGGTACGGGAGTCCTGGACCTTTGCAATCAAAGCGGCGGGGCCCGGGCTGCCCAGCTGGAGCAATGCGCAATTCAAATGCATGCACGGGTATGAGCTATATAAACAAGCCTGAGAGCCCAAACTTGCATCATTTCTCCCAGCAGCGTGTGCACCGTTCTAGATTCGGCGACTGAAGTTCCCAGAGCTGCATCCGGAGATGGCAAGACCAAGGTCAGCAGCTGCAGTTGCAGCTGGCTCCAGGCCCAGGGCCTACCACGGCTTGATGGTGCTGCTCCTGGCGGCCCTGCTGCTGATTTCCTGCTTCGCTCAGCCGGCCTTGGCAGCTGGTGATGTCACAGCGAGCGTCAAAATCTTCGGACCGGGCCGTAAGCTCGGTCAGTCTCCTAATGCTGTGCCTACCGCCATCTCTTTTTCACTGCAGGTGCAAATACATCTGCCTTTTTGCGTAATTGACCTCAGTCTGCATGCTGTACATGTGTAGGTGGGCTTGCGGATATCGGCAGAGATGCCCTTGACACGGTCGACAAAGTCGTGCACGGTGAGTACTCGGCGCAAGATTCTTCAGGGAACCTTTTTCGATTTGCAGATTGTGAAATGGGAGTTTGTTTTGTGCTGGTGCCGGTGCTGGTGCTGGTCCCGCTATTGGCCTTGTCAAAAATGGCTCACTGCATGCAGCTCTGTATGTTGATCTGCTGCATTTGTGTTGATCGCCGTTTATTCATACGTGTGCAGACACTCAAGGTGGTGTGGAGACCCTTGTCGACGGAACCGGAGTGTGAACTGGCGTAATGTGTGATAGTGTCCTAGCCTGTGTGTCAGTGTGAGATTGTGTGGAGTAGATGTAGGTCTTGAGCGATAATATTGTGCCCGGCATCTCTACACATGTACCCAGACTCTCTACTTATGTCGCCACCTGAATCACTGGGCACCAGCAACACTATCAATTAATATGTTTTATATCTCTTACGCAATTCTGGACTCACTCGCCGATTTTGTTACATCATCTGAGCCTGAGTTAAGTTGCAGCTCTGCCCCCGGAGTCTTTGCTACCAGCCTTGCACGGATTTGCCATACCTTGGAATTCTTACTTACCTGCGTCGTAAACTGCTAACGAATTCATGTTCACACGCTCCAATATTCCATGTGATCCTGCAAATAATGACATTCTCCAAAAACATAACTGTGTTGCAACCAAACACCATCCAGCATATCCTCGGTGACTCCCTGAGCCATCGGAACTGACCACGCAATCAGCCTTGGTAGCCTGGTGGCCACCATCGTCTAATTAGAACAAAAACCCAAGGTGGCAGGAGAAAGGATTCAACTCTCCTCCACAGTTGGGTTTCTCCGACTTACCAGCAACGGGGTTTAGCTTGTGGACTTGCGGAAGTCCCTTCGCACCTGTTTGCCGAACACTTAGTATTTGTGGAAGATAATCCCAGTTTCTTTTCCTCCGCGTGATCTGGTAAGAGGTTTTGGCGTCTCAAATCTTTCACAAGATAGCTGATGAATGATGGTGAAATGATTCAGCTTGTGATATAACATTCACAGGACCACCTGGCTTTCCACTCCGAAATTGCAATAACTGACTGAACATAATCAACGTTGGCATACTCATCAAACAAGTGATCAATCCTTTTAATATTTTCTGCTAACCCCTTTCTCATAGGTTGCTGGAACACAGCGTTAGTGGATGGGAACATCTGAAGATTTGCCCCTGGTTACAGCAAAGCAGGGATTGGAGGCAGAACAGTCAGACAAGAGTTTAGATACGTTAACATTTTCGAAGACACGGACGAGGAGTCGAGGACATGTTGAGTTGACAGATGCAGTAGATTATCCCATACCGCTAGTACAGCTAGGTTTGCTAAGGCTGTGAAGAGGATTTTCTCAGTACACATGTTACCTGATTGTCTAGCGAGCACCTGCGGAAAATAAATTATTGTTTAAATAAATCGTTTGATTGTTTGCGGACATAAATGAAGTTGTCGTTGCGGGTTATTGTTGGCAGCGGAGGGATACGGCGCCGGGATGGCGACCCGACGACCCCTCCGGCTGTCAGCCTAGCAACTCTCCTATCCATTTTGCATAACCGTGGATGGCGTAGTAGTTTAATTTTTCTCTGAATTTCAAAACAATTTCCCGACTCTGCAACAGGGACATCGAGATGAGTTGAGAACTAGAGTATGTAGGTAATGGTACTCCTCGCTGGATGGGATAGGAGGCCGGCCGGCAGCAGAGTCCGACAGGATAATTTTCTAAGCAAGAATTGCACTTACTCACGCACGTTTAGATGGGTGGGCATAGCCACTCGTGTCTCCTTCTTGGTAGTACCACAAGCAACATGCGTGGAAAGACGGCAGCCATCTCCCAATCCGCCCCGCCAAGCTTTTGTGCAAAGGTACTTCCAGCCCCCAAGTGAGGCTGGAGGCTGAGACTAGGCCAACACATTCAACAACCGTGTCCTAGGAGCAAGCTCACCAACGGCAGGAATGACACTCCGAAACTGCGGAAATGAACCACGACCATATGTGGAGGGCCTTTGTGAGTGCACCTGGCTCAGGTGCCACCCATCTAAAGATCACCACAGGCATACAAGCCATTGCTTTCTGTCCATATTTACAGCAGGCACGCTCCCAATGCGTCCCACCAAGAATTAGGACAATGACAACAGACTCAGCATCCACCACGCAAGGCGCCACAAACGGCAGCAACAATGGCCACAACAAGCCGTCACACGTCACATGAGCAAACGGAATGTTGAAGGCGCTCCTCCAAGTTTAGCTCCGCAGAACTAGGTGTACACATAGCACAAATGCTAAAGATTTCCATGACCCAACCTCATGGCGAGACCACCAAAGTAGAGTAGAGTATCCATCAGTACGTGCAACTGCCGATCAACATCCATCAGGCGACCTCATACAACCAAGGAATGGACCAATAACAGTAGACATCTTACAGAAGCACACGACACATCCACGTTTGAGCCCAGAATCCCAAGCTAGCACACTCATTGAAGTTGCAACCGCGGACCACTGCGCATCACCTAGAATTTGCGCTAGAAAATCATAAATCAAGAAAAAAACCAACAGATAAAACACCTGTGAAAAGGGCCCAGAGATATCCGTCTGATTAAGCTAGCAAAATTTGTAGAGGCACAGGCCCACAACGGGACATGCGAACATCTAAACCACTACGAAAAGATTTGTCTTCTCGTAGCAAACCTCTGACGAACTCCCCATCCTCCCGTAAGGATGGGACCACAGGAATCCCTTGGAGCTCCTCCAATCCATGATAACACGGCTCTCATGTTACGCCGTCAAAGTCCTGCGAATACGGCAGAGAGACCCCCTCATGAAGCTGGAGCACAGAACCCTAAAGCAAAACCTAATTGAACAACAGAACAGCGACAACATACTTCCATCTACTTCTCCGATGAGTTGGGGCCGCGCTTCTTGCCAAAGCCGATAACTGCAACAAGCAAACCGGGGCACCGTAAAATCAGCTCTTCGCCAAACGACACCACAGCTGATCAAGGCCATGTCCAGCTCATAATAGCCGCGACACCATTCTACTCCGCAGCGCAAACCCTGTTGTGACCCCATCCACTCACCAGCTGTGACAAACCGCCGGTTGTACTGCATTCTTTTATGTGCCCTCCCCTTGGGCTTCTTTTTCTTGTCCTGCTTCGCCACCTTCGGTGTCTGACCTCGCACCTTCCCGGCACGGGCCAACGATCCGTGAACCTTACCTGCACACCAAACACTACCGTCAGCAAAAACCACACAAGGCGGCACAGGCACGGGATTTCCTGTCACGAATAAAGAGTCCAGAACGCCAAGGGAAGGGAACGCACTCATAGCTACCGCCTGCAGATGCGATTTCCGGGAGAAGCAGCGCGAGCTCTAGGGACAGACAGTGCAAGAATAACGGAAGGAGTGAAAGACTGTCCAAAGAGGCCACCGCCGACTCATACAGACCAAACCTAAGCCCTGGACCAAGGAGTTCATAAGTAGGTACCGACCTAGATAGGTAAAATACTAAGTATATAAACTAAACGGACATTTGTTGTGTTATTATTTTTAGGTGAATCGGTAGAAAATTATTTTTATTTATTTTAAATATGATAAATGATCTATATTTAGAAAATAAAAAATAATATTATACTCACTCTACGCTCGAGGTGTTAAGACTCAGGGGTCCCTTTTTCCTCTACCTCAATAGCAAACTCAAGAGTTTCTAATATTAGTCTTTGATCCTTAGTTTAGCTTAATTCGATATATATTTATTTAACATTCCTGATTACCGTACCGGAGGGGTGGTTCAACAGGATAATGCAGAAATAATCATTTTTTGAAAAAAATAAGGTTCAACATACATATTTATATTTTTCAAAATTTCAATATTTACAAAAAATAATTTTTATTAAATTTCAATATTTATTAAAATACATAGGTATATATATATAACTAATGGATATGTATAGACCTCCCCTAAACAGGCCCTAAGTTTCCACAAAAACCCTAATTTCCTTGTTTTCGGCATCATAAACTCATAAATTTTTACCTATTCAACATTTTAAGTATAATAATTTCTGGATTTTCAAATTTTGCTAATTTTAATTAATTAACGCCGAATCACCCCTTGGAGTACGGTACATATAAGTTTGAGAGTTTCAAGCATTCACATTATGGAACTTAGTTAAGTGCCAAGGTCTATTTAGTTAGGTGCCGATATGCAAAGCGCTTCTCCAACCTACTCATACGCTCGCATGTTGCAGGGGCGAGTGCGAGGCCAAGGGCGACAACGATGGACAGGGACTGGTGACACTCTACCATGTAAGGATGATTTGCAGCCATCAGCCTCGCCCCCATATTATGAGCCGTCGGGCAAGATGGAGAAGGTGACAGTCATGGTTACTACTCTGGATTATGCGCTTCAACAAAGGGTGACTGTCATGGACAGAACTTCAATTGAGTTCGAGGTTGGGAAACAGATAGAAGGTAGGCCAACCATCTTGGATACCACGCCCATCCTTCGGATTGGCAAGGAGGAAGAAGATGCCACGAGACAACGGCAATGGTTTCTTGATGGGTCTGTTGTGCAGGAAGGGGATGATCAATTTGAAAGAAGCAGGAACGAGGATGCGGGTGCAGATGATCACAACGCAAGCTTCTAGTCCAAGCCTTTATCAAAGTCTTTGATTGAGCCAAGCCCAATGAAGCGTAGGCAGTATCCGAGCCAAAAAATGAGAGGGACTATGAAGTTGTATTGCATTGAGCAAATACAGAACGCATGGTCTTCACATTGCTGTGGCAACGGATGTTTGCTGAAATTGGGAAAGAAGAATATAGAGAGCCTGAGACACTACTTCTTGGGAATGCCACGAGAGCAACATGAACTAAATTTGGAAGGATTGCTTGAGGTAGAACAAGTGAACTCCACTCGCAGTAAGGTGCTCAATTTCTTTTTGGGAGACGTCAGGACCCAATGTTGGGATCGAAGTTTTCGAAAAGTGTTCTGTATTGGATGGCGAAGATATCAGCATCTGAAAGACAGAGTCCTCAGGAACACACCTTGGTCATAGGAGTTTCAAGGACGCCCAAAGGGAGATCATGTTCTAGAATGCATTGCTTGGATGAAATAGTTTTTCAAGCTTACAGCTGAACGAATTCCCAATGTTCCCATTTTCAACTTGCTTGATTCATACACCAAAGGAGAGATTTCCAAGACTATAAACGCGAGGTTTTAAGAGCTGATTTGATTAACGTCTCTCACTCTCACTTCTGTGCTTTGTGAAAGAAACATTTCCCAAAGTCAAGATACTAAAGTGTAGCCGTTTTGTCTTCTATTTGGCTTCTATGACTTGAGTGCACGCACTCCAGTGGACGGGGCTGGAGTGTGCGCATTTATGCGCGCATTTGTGCAGCTAACGTTCTATTTGCGCCCACGGATGTCCAAACTTCTTTTTGGCAAATTCTGCATGGTGCATATTAACATGAACCTGACGGCAGTCTTGCCAATGTGCATTTGTGGTGATAGAGGTCCATGAGCAGCACCTCCGTGCACATCGATTGGCGATCAAGCAGGAGCGGCTCAAACTTGCAAAACACCATTTGAAGTGTAAGGGACAACCTAGCAAATACATCGGCATTGCGATAGACGGAATGGATCAAAGCAAGACGGAGCTATCACATTTTACTGGCCCCCCGAAGAATTTTGCAGATGGGCTTATTCGTGTTCATGTAGTGGGTTGTTTGTTGTACAACAACATTATGAGGACCAAGGTATTTGTCAACTTCTCGAATATTCGAAACAATGCCAATTTAACTATATATATCATCCAGGATATTATTCTCAACTATGACAAAGTTCTACCGAAGACGTTTTACTTGCAACTTGACAACATGGTCAGAGAAAACAAAAATATGTTGTTGTTTGCATACTTAAGTATGCTTGTCAAGAAGCGGGTCTTCGATAAAATGAAAGTTGGATTTCTTCTTGTCGCGCATACGCATGATACAGTTGATCAAATGTTCTCATGCTTTTCTAAAAGTCTCAAGCACAAAAAGGCAATGTCACTAGAAACCCTTATGACTTTGATTGAATAGGAGTATACACCTAATCCAGAAGTAAAAATGGTTTCTGAGGTGGCCGATTTCAGGAGCATTGTTTGGCCCAATGGGATGGGTAAAAGGGGGGCACAAGATGCCGCATTTTGGATTTTGCACAATCATAGTTATCAACATCAATTCAAAATTTCTAGAGAAGGAAGAGCTGGCGGAGCAACGGTAATAGTTCTTCGCGGAAAACCACATTCTACTAACTCACATTGGGAACCTTTGGAGGGTTTGGAGTTCCTTCGTAGGATACCTAAAACAGAAATACTGGGAGCGCCTTTATGTCCTCTTCAAGTACATGGGAAACTTCCGGATGCAGACCCTCATAAAGCAAACCTGTTCCACCATACTTTGTCCTCGACAGAAAGGTACTTTTGCATCGGCTCTTCGAGAGCTTTCGTAATGGGAGTGGTACAACAATGAGCAGATTGAGCAAAACCCAAACCCCATCGCTGTTCCAGATGTCTTCGTTCTTCCTGCTCCAGTTTCACGAAACCTTGAACCTCGTCACATGTATCTCGGGAATTATAGGCCACCGGGTGCCAGAGTCGTAGGGTTGGCGAGATTTGATGGAGATGTGTCCGAGAACAGACGAGGCCATATGATTGCAGTTCCATGTGAGACAGATGATCAAAATAGGCCTTTTTGGATCGCTGAAGTCTAGGACTTGGATTTACATGCGACGAGCCTTACCTAGTTGTCCAATGGTGGATGATAGAGAATAGCAATGCGTTCAAAGGAAGGTACCTACCAGAGGAGATATTGGCTCCAAGCAACAGTGATAGAGAGGGATTGCGGGAACGGAGGAAGCAACCGAAGCATCTGGATCATCTATTGATATATAAGACATTGATTTTAGCATACGGGTTCTCTTTTGCAAGGGATAACACTCTACAAATGCGAACGCAAGAGCTCATCAAGAGAAAGTTGTTTGATATTCAACATCTACTAGGAGTGCAAGAAGATCATACAAATGAGGAGATAAGTGCAAACCACCCATCAGAAGAAGAATTCGGAATGGACCAAAATGTTGTTTCGGATCAAAACCCCGAAATTAAGAAGGGAGTAGAAGTGCAAGCAGGCGCCGATGATGATGTGCAACCGACTTGCAATTCTGCTCCAATCACGACAAGGACCCGTGGCAGAGGCAATGGAATGGCGAGTGCTATTGGTGCTTTTGAAGGCATGTTTGAGGATAACCTGGTACCAAGTCACCACCGAAAGTGGTGGAAACATCTTAAAGGATAAAAAGTAGATAGGGTGTTCTTCGTTACATTAGGGCATAGGATATATCTATGAGAGCGGTCTAGGTGAATTCGTGCCGTTGTCTGCAACTTGTGTTTTCAACGGGAGTTTTGGCACATCCGAAGACCTATGAAAGTCCATGTTTTCCCATTAAAATATCTTTTCCCCTGATCTTTCTCCATAGTGCGTGCACAAGTTTGCGTAGAGCCTTGTAGCGTGCGCGCAAGTGCGCGCCTAGGTCCTCCTGGAATACAAAATCATGGAGGACCACACAAAATTAGGGAACCACAGACATGCGGAAATAATGGAACAAAGAGGTCACTGACCCTTCATCATGCCTACTAAATTGCCATGAACAAAATTTAAGAAGTGGCTAGCTTGGTGTAAATGACCTGACATGAAGTGGCACCGCAGTTGTGAATGCCAGAAACCGATGAATGAACACCCTTCAAAAACAATAAAAACTAAACCAATTTGAATTTTCGGCGGAAAAGGGTTGGGATTTTTACCAAAACCCCTTTTGGCAAGAGAAACCCCTTTCTACCCAGACGCGGTTTAACCACATCGTCCATATATCCTCGAATCGTACACTTTAGTATCTACTATTTTATGGAAACTGTGTTACCAAATCCTAGTTCTTAACGAAGGCCTACTCCACAATGAACATCATTTCAACAATGTTCAAGCGGCGATTGAAATAAAAGTTACATGCGAGTTAACGAGACCAAACACAACAACAAAAAAACAATAACCTTTGAGGGAAGTAAATGTAAGTAATCATACACATACAACAATTAGAGAATACGGTATAGCCTCCGGGGTATTAAGCATACATGGATTATAAGGTGATTGCGAAGATGATAATTTTTGTTTTTCAGACGTGATCCCAGAAATTAATCATACAACTTTGAGAGGATAGATCATAATTTAGGCAGTTTACAGGCCTTGAGACTCAGGTGCTCAACATTTTCTAGATGGAGGGAGCATAGTTCTGATTTTGGGTGCCTAGCATGGTCTAGTTGGATGGAACATGGTTTTGATTTTGTTTGCTTGTGCAATCCTTTTGTTTTTTGCGTTGTAAGGACCGGTATATCTTTCTATATGAGTCTCGACGACATGCCAAGTTGAAACGTTGGCCATGACCCTCGACTGGCTTAACAAAAGAAAATATTGTAGAGGAAAACCTCTAACAGTTTTTGTTATTTAGCTATCATCAACTTACACTAAGATAAATCATCAAATTACACTATGTGTGGCCATTCTGGGCTAAATAGTCTTTTCAGCTTCCAATTCATTGGAATAATTATATGGAACTATAAACACCTATCTAATTTTTACTCTTAACTTATCTTCAACTTACTTCGAACTTATCACCTAATACGTAAGGGATCGATGTTGCTCCACTTTCTTTTGAACTACCTCAGTGAAAATAGAGCAAGATATGTTCAAGGTAGCCTCGTAAGACAGTTTTATAATAGACGACCCCGTAAGGCTTCTTACGGCAGGGGTGCATAACACCCCATCCCAGTAGTGATGGGACCGTGGAGTTCCAATGGACCCACATGTAGAGGTCCCTTATAGACGCCCCACTATTTCGTCCCTATGAACAAATTAGGCGGCGCTTGTTTTCGCGCCAATGTAGCTATCTATCCACTTAGTAACAAAGCTGGCTTGAGTGCTTTGCAAGAAAGCTCCATGCAGAGGCATGTTTAGAAGAGCAGCTTACTAAGAGCATGTTAAGCATGCAGCCCTAGAAAGTGTATGGTAGTAAATAATAGCTTAAAGCTTAAGTAAGTAGTCACTAAGATTGTAGCCAGGGCTTGTGTATAAAAGGAGACCTAACCCTGGGCTAAAGATAGTTCAGCCTTGAGAGTTTGTTGCTTGGGCTGTGCCTTGAGAGCACTTGTTGCTAGGGTTGTAAGCACCTAAGGGGAGTGCTGTGAAGGAGCTTTGTGGAGGAGGTCAAGTGAAGGGAGAACTAAGCTCCTAGCTTAGGCAAAGATGGGGAGTTCTCTCTAGCCCTCAAAGATGGGGAGTTCTCTCTAGTGCTGTGTTTGGTGCTGATTTATTACTCTAGTTTTGCTTCTAACTACGTGATTTTCCCCACCCCGTTCAGGGGGTGTTACTTATTTGGTGAATATGCTACCAGAAAAATAATCGTTGAAAAACAACTAGCGAGAAAATTAGGTAGTGAATCCGTTGCCTTTGCCTTCCAATCGATAAATATGATGATGGGTAGATTTAGGTGGCGATGGGCATATCCAAGATCCGCGTGCCTTTACGTCGAACGTATGTGGGAACGGCAAGCATGAGGGCGTGGGTGTAATAGCAACGGCTTGCCCAGGACTTAGACGATCGTCGACGGTTTGGCAAGCAAGCTTCTTATTCCCGACCAAGAAACTATGCACCAGCCCGTCCATGTCCGTCCAACAGCTCTGGCCTGGTTGCTTCCGTGCTTTGATTCTCTTTCTCATAGCGTGCATCTCCTGAGCCTGCTCCCACATCCGGGCACCGGTGTAAATGCTCGACATCAAGAGATATGTTGCGGCATCCCTCTCATCTAGCTTCACTGCTTCATCGAAGGCACGGCGTCCTACATCCACATTACTCCACTTTCGACAGGCACTCATGAGAGTGTGAAAAATTGAAGTATTAAGCTCTCCAGACATTCTGCGTATTAGTGCTAGAGCCTCGTCCAGTTGTCCTGAACGGCCCAGAAGATCCACCATGCAGGTGTGGTGGTCAGCTGTGGGCGTGATGCCATACAGCCTGCTCATAGCCTCAAAGTACTCCTGCCCCTTGTCCACTAGACCCGTATGACTGCACACTGTTAGGACACTAAGGAATACGACACCATCTGGCTGTATACCATCCTCTCCCATTTTGAGAAGCAAGTCGAAGACCTTTTTGCTGTCACCTTGGCGAGTGTATCCTGCAATCAGAGCATTCCACACGACAATGTCTCGTTCGGGCAGCGCCTCGAACACTTGCTGCGCTTCAAGCATGCTACCACATTTTCCGTACATGTTTATCAAACTACCAGCTACAAGCACATCATCTTGAAGGCCTTGTTCTTTGATCTGTATGTGAAGCTCCCTTCCGAGATGCAAAGCTGCCACACTTGCACATGCCTGGAGGAGGCACACAAATGTCACTGCATTGGGTGCAACCACGCCTTCTTCTTGCATAGCCCTGTAAAGACCAAGGGCGTCCTGTCCCATGCCCTGCTGGGAATATCCTGCTATCATGGCACTCCATGTCACCACATTCTTTCTTTCAAGTCCGTCAAACACACCCTGGGCATCCTCCAGGCTGCCACACTTTGCATACATGTTAACCAGGCCGTTGGCTACAAACACATCACCCTGAAGCCCTCGTCGTGTAATTTGCCTGTGCAGTTGCCTCCCAGTCTCCAAACCTGAGGTTCCCGCACTAGCACAAGCCTGCAGGAGGCACACAAACGTCACAGAATCAGGTGCAGCCATGCCATCGTCTAACATTTCCCTGTACAGACCAAGTGCTTCCTCCCCCATGCTCTGCTGGGAATAACCTGCTATCATGGCATTCCATGTCACCACATTCTTCTCCCGAAGCCCGTCAAACACTCTTTGAGCGTCTTCCAAGCTGCCGCACTTGGCATACATGTCCACCAAGCCACTACAGACGAACACATCAGGCTCCACCCCACTAGCCAAGACATCAGCATGCACCTGCAGCCCAGATTCCAAGTCCTTTCCCCTCGCACAAGCCTGAAGAGCAGCCACAAACACATGACCATCCGCCTTCACACCGGACCCTCGCATCTCGTGATACAGCTGTACGGCCCGCTCATCTTCCCCCTGCCTAACGTGTGCAGAAATGACAGAAGACCACATGAAAGCATCTGGCTCTGCACCCATCCTAAACACGTCCATAGCTTCCTGCAGCCTGCCATGAGAAGCATACATCCGCAGAATGTGGTTGCACAAGAACGCGTCCGACTCATACCCCTTCTTCACAGCGAGGGCATGCACACGGCGACCCAAAGCCAAATCCTTCTTCACCACACACTCTTTCAGAACCGCATACACAAGAGCTTTGGAGACACGACACCCCCTGTAGCCCAGGACTCCCAGAGCTGTGACAGCCTCCGTCAGCTGCCCCTGCTCACATAGCTTGGTCACGCTTTCAGCCGTCACCCGCCTTTCGTATCCTGCAGGTTTTGCACTGCCACTGCCACTGCCAATGCCACTGCGACTTCCTGCTTCTGCCAGCTGCCCATCAACCCCGCCTGCCCTTCGTGCAGAGGTGCTGCACCTCCCGCCTTCCTTGTCCGTCAAGGCCTGATCCCTTGAGCTCAAGTGAACGGGAGCCTTCCCGGTCACCTCATCAACAATAATCTGTCTGGTGCAGTAAACCCATCCCCGAGTGCGATCCTGTTGCCCTTTGCTCGACGCAATTGCAACGTTCCAAGCAACCATCGCTCGCAGGAGCAGGAGTAGGCGCAGAAAAACACACGATCATTTCTCCCAACGAGCACTTGCATCACATGAAAGCCAGGTTTCGATCCTGGGAGCTGTGGACCACGGGGCCGGTTGTCTTCCGCGGCGCCAGTTCGATGCTCTTCGCCGTAGGCCCACTGTGTTTCAGAATGTTCGTAGAGCGACAGCTCGGCGTGAAAGTAAAATTTCAAAATGAAAGTTAAGTATCCAGTTAGTAACTAAGTTTAATAGTACATATACAGGTATTAGGTGCTTAAGTACAGATAAGATTGCCAGCATCTCGATTGTCGACTGCTGACGCACGTGACTCTCTGCTCGAGCCTGACAGAACTGTCCACGGTCAACCCGGGATTCTCCCGTGTCGCATCTCTGACGCAGCAGTGCACTCGAGGAATGCGTTAATCTCTCGAACTTGTTGCCAGGAATCGAAGCTCCCATCACATTTGGCTTCTGAATTGTGCGTGACTAGCATCGTGGTAGCGCTGGTTCCGGTGAGAAATCAAGATTGCGATTTGAGACGTGGCGATGGCGTTCCCTGATTCGGTGCCCGAGCTGCTGGATGCTTCATCTGCAACAGTTTTCACGGTTTTGTCCCTGGGTGTGGCAACGTTAATGTTGGTGGTGCTGTTAGCCATTGGGCGGCAGGGGAAGAAGCCGCCGCTTCCTCCAGGCCCTTTCAATTGGCCTGTTGTGGGCAGCTTGTTTCTCGTAGGCCCGGAGCCTCATGTGTCCATGGCCAGGCTGGCTGAACGGTACGGCCCACTTGTGTACATGAGGCTGGGATCGCGGTCCACGTTGGTGGTCTCCAATGCAGAGGTGTGAGGGACTCCGAGGAGAATTACATACACCAGCTAGTTCATGTTGGATCAACTTGAAGAAGTTCACGTTGCACTGTAAGCTAATGCTTGTGGCTGTGTTGCAGATGGCAAGGGAAATCTACCTGGTGCACGATGCTGAGTTCGGGTCCCGTCCACCCATGATCGCTGGAGAGTATTTGAACTTTGATAACAACGGGTTGAGCTTCTCCCCCACTTCGGAACAATTGAAGCTGAGGCGGAAGATTATCAACACTGAGCTCCTGAGTGCGCACCGGATCAAGGATTTTCGAGATGTTCGGGAAGAGGAAGCGGCTGCAGTGGTGAATAAAGTGTGGGTATTGGATGGCTCGGGTGAGCCTCCCTCTCACCACCATGGCATTGTGGAATCGCCATGCTGGTCTTGTTGAATTCATGTCTAGGCTCGTTTCCGGCATTTTTCTGTGACGCCCTGTGGCATTCTAGGGAGAGGCTGAGCCTTGTGCGTTGGTCAGGGAAAACAGTGGATGTGCTGGAACTCACGATTGGACACACCACCAACAGTATGTTTCGGATGGTGTTCGGCAAGCAGTTTGATGGATCCGGGGAAGTGCTGCAGTTCTTCAAGGAGCTTGAGAGTCACCTTGTGGATGTCGTGGGGAGGTTCAACATTGGAGAGTACATACCCTGGCTGCGGTGCGAGCCTTGTCCTGTCCAGTTTTGAATTCCTTCCATGTCTATGTCCATGTCCGTGACCTGAGGTTGCAACTGTGTGACATGGTTTGGAACAACAGGTGGTTGGATTTGCAAGGCTTGGAGAAGGAATTCAAGAAACTCGGTGAAAGCCGGAAGCAGGTAATGCAGCCGATTGTTGAGGGGCACAAAAGAAGGCGTCAGGAAGGGTCGAGTTACGAGAAGTGCTTCCTGGATGTGTTGATGTCCCTGGAAGGCGAGAAGAGGTTCTCAGAGGCTGCCAGTTTGGCGGTGTGTGCGGTAAGCATCCGAGGACACCTACAAGCACAGGCCATGGCTACTGTTCTGGAGATGTCTGCTTGTCGGCAGCCTTACCACTGTCTGGTCTTGGATACGCTTGGACAGGATCTCACTGGTGCTGGGACACACACAACGGCCACTGTAGCGGAATGGTGCCTGGCGTACCTAATCCGCTACCCCCACGTCCAGGCCAAAGCTCACGAGGAACTGGACAGAGTGGTAGGCAAAGCAAGACGTGTGGAAGAGTCTGACCTCCCAAAGCTGCCCTATATAGAGGTGGGACGATGCGCTGCTCCACGCTGCAATCTGTCTTTCGCTTCAGACCTGAAGGAGTCGGGGTTTCTCACAATCGTGTTGGTGCAGGCAATTGTGAAAGAGAGCCAAAGAATGCGGCCTGCAACACTATTAGGTGTTCCTCACTACAACAGCAAGGAAGTAGTGGTTGCCGGCTACAGAGTACCCGCCAACACTCAAGTCTTCATCAACCAGTGGACGCTCATGTACGACGAATCTACGTGGGAGAATCCCTCTGAGTTCAGGCCAGAAAGGTTTTTTGAACAAGACATCAGGCCATTCGGACAGGACTTCCGCTACCTTCCCTTTGGGACTGGACGACGAGGGTAGGTGCCCCGTCTTTTCCACGCAAGCATAGTCGATGACCAGATTTCAAGAGCATGTCTGAGTATGAAAATTGGGCTGCAGCTGTCCTGGAATACACCTCGCCATGACTACTCTCCCCCTCAGCCTGGCGACCATGCTGCATGCCTTCGAATGGGGGCTTCCTCCTGGACAGGCCATCGAAGACATGGACTTCTCTCAAGCTTTTGGATTGGTTGCCCCAATGAAAAAACCGCTTATCGCAGTGGCCACTCCAAGACTCCCAGTGAACGTGTACAAGACCCATCTGTAGTAGCGGGGGCTAATAATCCCTTGTATCCCCAGCTACTACCGGTAATCCCAATGCATAGGTGAACCTATGTAGCTACTCGAGGTACCTAGACTATGGAAATACGCTCTAAGTCCGTGTTGTGGACACATCAACCTGTCCATAACACGGATTCAGGTAGATGGAGAGTCTACTGAGCTCTCACTCAACTATGTAGGTCATACAAGCTATCATTCCTTTGGATAGTAGACCCTACGAGGTTACTGGCCGAAGGACTGAATAGGACTTGATGCCGTGAAAGGCAAATGGTGGGTGCGAAAGTCAGGACTATTTCAGAAGAACACTACCTATGGAAACAGGGTCTGCAGTTCTTTCAATGAGTCAGAACTGCCTCGCTTTCGCTGGGAGTAGTAGCACTGGAGGATACTGCAGTCCAATCGACCTCTCGCAAAATGCTTATTCTCTGTCCCAGAGACACAAAACTTGCGGTTTTGATCAGTTTGCTGCTCTCTGCTTTGGGGATGGCAGCAACAGCTCCTCCGATGTCAGGACCGTGCATCTTGCCTGTAAGAGTAACTCGTACTGGCATGAACAGTCTTTTGCCCTGAACACAACGTTGCGTTTTAGCAAAGTTTCGTCAATTGGAAGTACGTACGAGGAAAGGGAGCGGGGGTAGATACATACTTTCCTTTTTAACGTTTTTCCGAGACCTTTGATCCACTTCTGCCAGGATTCCTGACCCCCTTCAATGGCTGCTTGTAGTTCTCCATTGTCGTAGGACGCAATCACTGCATTCGCTACTTCGGCCAGATTGTCATCAACGACTTCCTTCCCCTCAGCACTGCAAAACAGAGGAGAGATCAGAAGCTAGCTACAAGGGAGATGGGCCGGATGTGGGCCACAGGTAGAATATCACACACCTTGCTAGGCTTTCGTGAAGCGGGTACGAAAGAAGGTCAAGTAGTGCACCCTCTGATTGTGGTATCAATTCGACCCCATTTTTCAGAAGCTCCACCACGTCCTGCCATCCGGGATATCAGTAAATAACGATCAATCTAGAATGGAGGAATGTTCTGAGGACTTCATCTCCTCTTACATTGACAAACGGACCCTCTGACCCAGAAAGGATGCCAGCCTTCACCCATTGCTC
The DNA here is from genome assembly GCA_010909165.1 of Anthoceros angustus. Classification (NCBI taxonomy): domain Eukaryota; kingdom Viridiplantae; phylum Streptophyta; class Anthocerotopsida; order Anthocerotales; family Anthocerotaceae; genus Anthoceros; species Anthoceros angustus. Next base: position 112,077 of record MU008225.1, read on the forward strand.
TCCGAAGGCCTTGACAAGGTCATCAGCAGGGATTGCCTTCAAGTGTTGTCCATTTATCCAGCTGTTACATTTCAGAGAGGGACAGGGGCGTTGCAGGTAATCCACGAATAAACCAATGTCGTCTGGCAAGGATCACACAAAAATATTTCCAACCTCAACTTGGTCTGGTCAAAGATGGCTGCACTTTTGGTGATGCGCTCAATTGAGAACCTTTCAACTGCCAGATGGTAAGATGTCAGCAACATTACCACTGCTGTGTAGCAGACCTGAAATAACACTCTTCAGATTTAAGGACGCCGCATACTCCTAACTGCCAGTACTCAAAGAAGAACGTACTGATCTGATTCACAGAAAAGATCTCGTCTGCTGTCCCATCATTCCATCCTAGCAAAGCTAGGTAATTCACCATGGCCTCTGGTAGGAAACCCATTTCCTTGAACTGAAAGGTGGTGGCCACAGATAAAGGATGCCACCGTGTAAGAAAACAGATATTAATTTGTGTAGCCCAACGAGAAAAACTTGCAGGTTCAAAAGAAGCACGCAACTTGCTTACTTGGCCCACTGAGGTTGCCCCATGTCTTTTTGACAGCTTACTGCGGTCAGGTGCTAAGATCAGTGAAACATGGCCGAATTGAGGCATCGGGAAGCCTAGGGCCTGGAAAACATTGAACTCAGATGTAAGTAAGTGACATGTAGCTGCAAGACACTGCCTGGATGCATAACAAATGGTTGTTCTTCATTCCCATGTACAGTGCACGTTCAGGCGCACCTCATATATCAGGGCTTGTCTCAAGGTGTTAGGGAGATGCTCCTCTGCTCTGCGGATGCATATACACAGCAGGTCATTGCAAACAGCGCAACTACATCCAAGAACATCGTTCCATAGACAAACCAGCTGATAACAAGCAAGATGATCATCCGTTACCTGATGACATGAGAGATCTTCATTGTGGCATCATCGACAGCCACACAAAAGTTGTAAACAGGCTGCCCATTGCTCCTCAAGACAACGAAATCACCAAGTGTGTCTTTGCTCCAAGAGACCTTTAAGAGGTGACCACAATGTCAGGGCGACAATGTACTCGACATGGCCTGTTATGAGCTTCATAACCGGTCAACAGCACAATGAGCAGTCACAGACCACCAGATACCCAGCATAGTCTGAACCCTAGAGCTCACAGGGGGTTCAGGAAGTAGCCAGTGGCACAGTCCCTTCAGCCCAAGTAGCATGAACCCACTTCACTGACTATCAACTCCTGGTTCAGGGGTTGAAGCCTCACCTCACCACGGATCAGATCATTAATAGTCACCTCGCCCTCCTGAGGTACTCGGAATCGGAATGTGTAGGGTGTGCCTTTTGTAATTTCAGCATCCACTTCATCCTTAGTGGCATGGGACCACCTGCCTACATACTTTGGTGGTAGATTTTTTGCTCTGGCTTCCTCTCGCATGACCTCAAGCTCCTGACACCGAACGTCCCTCAAAACTCCCGATTAATACCAGGGAAAATGTGGAACCTTCACTCCGGAGAAGGGCTAGCCAGCGTACCTCATCGGTGCAAAAACAACGGTAGACGTGGCCAGATTCAACCAACTGCTCTGCATATTGCCTGTAGATCTTGTTCCTCTCCGATTGTCGATAGGGACCATACTCACCACCTTTGTCAGGGCCTGTTGCAAGACGCACACTTGAACTCAACCGGGTTCTAGTGAAAGCACAGAGACAGTACCACACAAGGTGCAGACATACCCTCATCCCACTCTAGCCCAAGCCATTTCAGATCTCGAAGAACTGCCTCCTCCGATTCACGCGTAGACCTCTCCAAGTCCGTGTCTTCGATTCTTAGAATAAATTTACCACCTTGCGATCTACACACCGTATAAATGCCTCAAACGGGTGTAGCCGTCACACATTGTGCTTATGCCCATCAAAGCACCTCCATGTCCTTGCCAATGATGAATGCAAGAACACCCTTTAGCATACCACAAAGAACGTGTTCAGAATGCTCACTTGGCGAAAAGAAAGTTGAACAAAGCTGTTCGTGCCCCTCCTACATGCAAGTTCCCAGTCGGAGATGGCGCAAACCGCACTCTCACATCTCCCCCTGTTTTCAGTCCTACAGCTGCCTCTCCTTTAGCAGCAGCCTTAGTGGCCAAACCAGGATGCCTCCTCCGAATGCCCTGCAACTCAAATCCAGCCAAGAAATCGGGGCCAGCCACTCCCAAAAATCCTTCTCTCGAATCCGCAACGAAGCTGCTTTGCAAGCAGCAATGCCTGTGTGGTGCCGAGGAAGAGCAAATCGGGCGAGATCTCACAGAAAAAGCCAGGAAGGTGGTAGCAGCAGGGGCGTGGGACTGGAGTGAGAGCGACACCAGCCATGGAGCTCTCATCGCCATGGCTGCTGCCAACCCAGAAGCAAACCCGCCTCAAATCTAAACCATATGTACTGCCCACTATTCCTTCATTCCAATGAACGAGTAATGTATGCCGCCCAGAACTGCTTGATCATTCCCCTCTACGTCCCTCTGCGCAATCCAATGTGGATAAAAGCGTTCAGCGTGTATCACCTGCGTCGCCAATTGATTCGGGTGCTAACGAATTCTCTCCTGGCTGGCGGCGTCTTTGTGTCAGCCTGTTCCGCAGTGGCTCTCCTTGGTTGCCGCATCCTCAAGGAACCCCGTTTTCTACTGTCGCTGGTAAAGGCCAACCTGAAGAACTGGATTGGGTGGAGCAGGCTTGCAGGTCCCGCGCCGCCTTTGAAGAGAGGATGTTTTGCTGGATGTCACTGACGCACGTCAGGGGCTGATAGGATTGTTCCGTCATGGGGATGAGGCATCGTCTGCTGCTACCTGCACGCAGTAGATCGGTTTCATCCATGGCACTCTCACGGCATGGGGGGCAGCTTGTCTACCCACAAATTTCCCGGGTTCCTTGCTGCGCGCTCTCCTCAGCTTCGACTCCCCAACCTGTGTCTAGAATCGCCTGGCGAGGCTCCCTTGTCTTCAGGCTGGTGGCGCTGTCGAGGAATTTCGCAGGGAGAGCCTCTAATAGAGCTAGGTCTACGCAAATGCGGCTGTCACAAGTGCCTCTAGGAGTAGGAGAAGTAGCGCTGATCGGTGAAGAAAGCCTGGGGCTGAAGGAGAAAGCAGAGCTCGTTGCCCAGCAGCTGGAGACTTCCGGGGAAAGCAAATCTGAGGAAAGCAAGTCCGGAGAGGGTGATGACGACGCAGTTGTTTTTGCCAGAGATAAGGACCTGAAGCGCGGCCTGCGCAGGCTCGCTGGCAGCAACATCTTCGTAGGCTCCAGCCTCCGGAGCCTGCGCATCAAGAATGCGGAGTTCATCAAGAGCAGCCCCAAAGTTTCTGAATGCCCCAGAGAGGGTCTTCCGGAGTTTGCAGTTGTCGGGAGGTCCAACGTGGGCAAGTCTTCTCTCATCAACACCATGGTGAATCGCAAAGAGCTTGCTCAGACCTCGAAAAGGCCTGGTATCCTCCATTCCTTGCAGGGTTCAGGGTTTAAGCAGTTGGTTGCAAATGCATATGCATCCATACATGCGAATGAATCCAGATAGCTCATACCCGACATTGTTGCAGGGAAAACGCAGCTCATCAATCACTTCAAGATAGACAACCGCTGGTACTTGGTGGATCTTCCAGGCTATGGGTAATTCACTGCACGGCAACCCAACCAGTGGCTGTTGCTCGCTGTGTTCTCGTTGCTCAATCCTTTTGTTTGCTGATAGGTTTGCCAAGGCTCCAACAGCTGTCCGGACTGACTGGAGTGCCTTCACCAAGGACTATTTTTTGAACCGGCAGAATCTGGTAGCCGTGTTTCTTCTCATCGATGCTAGCATTCCCCCGCAGAAAATCGACCTGGACTGTGCCAACTGGCTGGGGAGAAACAATGTAATGTGCTGTTTCGAGCGGACATTGTTGGGATGGAATTGTGAGTTCCTAATCGAAGTTGAGGGATAAATTTTGTGTCCCTCTGTGTGATGCAGATTCCAATGACCGTGGTGTTCACCAAGTGTGATAGGAAGAAGAAGAACAAGAATGGGGGCAGAAAGCCTGAAGAGAACATTCTCGACTTCGAAACGAGGTTAAAAGAGTCCTTCGCTGAGCTCCCTCCATGGGTGATGACCAGCTCTGCTACTGGGCAAGGCAAAGACGAACTCTTGACTCACATAGGAAACCTGTTGCAATATTGGAAAAGCTGAGGCGAACATGTGTACCTATACAGGCACGAATCATGCTGCTGGAAGTGCTAGGCGCCGCTCGTGAATTGGAAACTTGTGTACCATGTGTATCTCAATTAACAAAACGCGATACATCGTTACGATTTGGCTACAAGATGATAAGGCGTACCACAAGGAATGACTGCAAAGCGGAGCAGACCACCTACACAGGGTGCAAGATGTCCCTCGCGTAAATAATGCTCTCACCAGTCAGTCCTATCGCCCTCAGGTCCAGTACCTGCTTCAACACAAGCAAGCTATGTGCTTTCCTGAAAGCTGATGCGACGATCAGAGGATTCGATATGAACCTCAACTACGCCCGATTAAATACGTCTAGTGATGCTGAGTTGACGAGATAGGGCTCGATGACTACCAGACAAGCACACAAAGTATAAATATCTAGAGTGTACCTATTCACATTGTGTCGATGCCAAGCAGGGTTCAGGAAGCTGGCACTTCATCCTCATGGTACAGGTACAGGCCAAGACCAAATCGAGCACATGCTCGACGGAAGGCCATCCCTTCTGCTTTTTGCACAGGATCACCATACTCGACATCATCCAGTGACGCCGTCCCCGTGGATTCACGCCAAGCCTGTGCAGAATCAAAACATGTGAGGCCATACAGTTGCACCTTGACGATTCAAGTAAGAAAATTTTCACACAATTAACAAGAGGACAAATTACCTCCCCATCAGTTCCACGAAGAGTTATGCGGTACACAACAGATACTGACTTGCCATCTGGAGAAAGCAGTACGTTCCGCACCTCTCCACTCCAGCCTGCCACACATTTGCCATACAGATGAAGCTGTGTAACTAGCAGAACGAAAGCTAAGGTGCTGTAGAGCATGCAATACTCATCCTAGACCATCTAGCAAACTGAAGCCAAAGAAACGTGAGTGAATGATGCAGTGCATCGGCTATAATATGTACCAACAGATTTTCCACTGAAGTTGGAGGAAGAAAATCAACCTGGCGCATAGAAACTAAGCATACGATTCGCATGGTACCTGCACAACCGTGACACCCAGTAAGAATTCCCAGTCCAAACAGCCAGAGAAAACGTTGAAACCTAATTTCTCGTCTCCCGTGTGAGGCCTAAATCAAACCTGCATACCAGGGAATGTACTTGAGCTCGTGGCCGTCCTCATCCACCTTGACTTTGAGCACCTTGTCAGGTACTCTCTTGTTCATGTCTCTGAGGATCTCAGCCAGAGGCCGTGTGATGAAGGAGCTCTGCGGTTGTGCATCAATGGGGACGGCGTAGTGGCCGAACGCCTGGCCAATCTTGGAAGCCGCATCCTTGGTGGCCTTGACCGACAGGTGCCTAGCCTGCTCCTGGAAGGAAGCCCGGGTGAACATAGTCCTAGGCACCGCAGTGCCCCACAGACTGCACGACAGACCCCCGGTGCCGCTAGAAGAGGGAGGCAGGGGCTTCACCCCCGCGCTCACCACAGACACAGGAGAGACGAGCCCCAACGCCTCCATCGGTTTCGTGTGCTTTCGAATGCGTGGCTACAGGGTGGAGCAATTTGTCACCCGAGTGTCGGACAGGCCTCAGAATCGTGTGCAAGCCAATTCATGCCGATTGGCAGCGCAAGTGCAAGAAGCCCGGCAGATCTAGAGAGAGACGATTGCTTTTAGATTGACTGTGCTTGTTCGCACACTTGCCACGCCAATTCCGTAGTATTCACTAATTGCTCGTATTTGCATCAAACAAATGCGGCAATGAACAATTCGAGCTACGTGTTGTCACCAATCGCATCTCATTTTCGAGTTACGTATGTTCATGGCAAGCCGTACAGACGCCGCTAAGACCAATATGAGCTGGGAGCTAAAATAAATGAAATATACTGAATTGGTGATGACGAATACGAGCGGGCCCGATCCGGCCAAGCCACAATACATACTCTGCGAATGTATCTGAATCACGGCTTACTTTAAGTCAGTGGGAGCTCGTCTGTCTGGATCTGCGGGAGCGCTTGGGAAGATGAAAAGCTGGCTGCTGAGAGAAGAAGTGTGGAAAGTGGAGGAGAACCGGGAGGAAGTAAGTTTCACTTGGGGAAGCTGGTGCATACCTGAAGCAATGGGGACAAACCTATATGACAGGAGGTACGTGGAAAGGGGAAGAACAGAGAGCGAGTCAGTGTGAGGACCAGAGAATATGAAGCTCTGTGCATCTGTGACGGAGAAGCCAATGCCCTGAAGGGCAGTTGTCTGATTTTGGATTTTCAGGGACAAGGTGAATGGGACACCTAGCAGGGCGAAGGGAGGGCAATCCAAGGAGACGAGCAGGGGGGGAGATTCCACAAGGACGGGGGCTAGCTGAACACTCTTTGCAACTGGTTTTGGGACAGGCTCCAAGGCTCCCGAGCTCACTGGCTCCCTTTTCCAGGTCACTACAATCTTGCCAGGATGGAGTCCTGGAGAGCACTCAAGTGGATGTACCCAGAAGAGTTGCGTGTACGTCTCCCCAGAATGTAGGAGCACACCAGAAGAGGCATCCTCAGACGACCCTTCTCCAGGTTCTGATGCGGATTGATTTGATGATCTTGACTTCCTAACCAGGCAACATCTGGAGTCCCTCTCTTCCACCTCTATCGACAGCAGCCTTACTGGAAATGAACCTGAACTTTCGGCAGTTACCACCAAGATACTCCTCTCCTTCCAGGGGAGAGAGACTCTGGATGTACTGCTTACATCATCTTGCAAGCCCTGGGGCATCAATGCATCACGCCTAAATGCACCCACATATCGGTAGCTGATTGACAAGGGGTCCTCACAAATGATAGATAACGTCCTGTTCAATCTGATAGTTTGAGATGTCCCCTCAGCTGCATCTGACGCCTGTGCCTGATATTTTAAGGACACGTTCAACCCAAGATTTCTGGCCTCAAGGGACCTCAGCAATAGAACCGTTGACCATGATGCATTCACTTGAACAGGAGGAACAGTCAGAGACCCAGGGAAATTTTCAATCTTCCCAATCTTCTCAGCAGCACCCAAGGATTGGCTGTCATGACTTTCCCTTGACGATGAAGCAGGATCATGTTCAATCAGAACCTCAGCCGGAACAACACTCTGGTTAGAGGCGTCAGGTGATAGCCTTGTATTTCCAGACGATGGCAATGTAGTAAGGTAGACCTCCAACGCTCCAGAGAAGATAGCATGCCCTGTTGATTTGAGGCTGACATGAACAGGAAACTCCTCTCGGACCATAGAGGGACCCGAGGAAACACCGAAGTCCATCTGTACTAGAGGTTCAGGTTCCTCAACCTGGATAACCTTCTGCCCAAAAAATGCCAAAGTACTGTCCTTGATAGGCAAAACTTCCACTCCAGGCTCATAAATCCAAAGAGGCACTTCCTCCCTACTAGCAGCACTCTCCACCTGGCACCGGATGCGTGCATGTGGTCCGACATAAGCAATAACTGCCAACAATTCAAGCTTGCCGCTTGTACCTGAAAACAAAGCATTCCAACCAAAAATAAGTTTCTGCGGTAAATGGAGAATGTGAAGACAACGTGATACAAACTACTAAACCAGCCCACTTGGCATGAGAATGAACCACACTTACTTGGAGAGACAGAGACTACAAGTCTTTTCCACTTGTTTGGCTCCAATGCTAGATTGTACACTTCCTCCTTAAACACATCTTGAACCTGCACCTCTGAATTCCCAGAAATCCCAGATGCTGGACTGGAACTGGCCGAAGTCCGAAGAACAAAATTACACTCTGATTGATTAAATTGCACCTCCAGCCTCTCCACTTCAACCACCAGGGGCAGGTGGGTAAGCAAACAAAGTGTAAACTGTGTTGATTTTCCTGGTTTCACGCTTGACTCCTGAAATGCTGCACAAGCAGAGAGAACAGCTCTCAATGGGCTCACCAAATCAATTTCAAGATTGACAGGCTTAGACTGATTCACAGCCAATCCGCTCTCTCCATCCCGAGCTGGGAGAACTGAGCTTTCCCCCCCCAAGAGACTAAAAACTTGTTTGTGAATTTGCACCCGCTGAAGATCAGTAAGTGGCCCTGCTGGGCCAACCTGGGGCCCAGATACAATCCTATGGCCTTCACCGGGTGAGCTCTTCGGAATCGGCAAGGATGCCAACTCAAGTGCATATTCCACATACTCCTTCAGCAAGCCAAGTTGGCGTGCACACTCTTGCAAGTACCCCAGGCTTGCCCCAAGAAGAGCAACCCAAGCCTCCTTTCGATACATTCCTGCCACACTATTGAAAAGTCTTATGGCATTTTCGTGATCTCTGGCATTAAAGTACTCTCTGCCCATCTCACTCCCAAGCTGATAGATCATCCTACTCGCTTGGATCAGCTTGTACTGCTCATGAGCTTTGGTGAGAAGGTCAATTGCTGCATGAGTGTGGGCAAATTTCTTCTCCACTGCTACTGCATGCCTCATGAACTCAGCTCCTGTAGGTCTGCACCACAAAGATATGACATACATGAAATAAGACCTAAAGACTCAGCCTTCACATTAAGCTGCTAGAACAGTTCAAGCCACAAGACCTATGTTTCACCACATTCTCACATTTGAGTGTCAAGAGTGTTGCCACGTCGCAGAAGACGAGGAGCCTGTCCAACATAGAGAGGAGTGCCTATATCTTCTCGTGGACCTGCTAAGTAGTCCACAGCATTTGCCTCATCGAATGCCTCAAAAGTTGCAATAATGGAGTCAAAACTCCGTTTTCTTTGTGACATGTAGGCTGCTGCCAGCTGTACCATGAAAGTCAGAAAACGTTGAGACCAGTGAGTTGTCAGAGCCTCAATATATAGCGAATGCGAGTCCACAAAAGTCGATCAACCATAAAAACACCGAGGGCATGAACAGACAAGTATAGATACCTGGTAGTAGTAGCCAGCTTGTAACTCACGCTCTGTAATAGGCGGCCCAGGTACTGTTGTGTTAGGAGCAGCTGCAGGACCAGCTGTGGAAAAGCTGTTCAGCAAAAGTTCTGCAAATACAAGGTACTGCTTGCTAACCCATGCCCAGTGCAAAAAAGCACCTTCGGGAGGTCCTACTAAGCGCTTGTACCAGGTCATATGCTGCTTAAACCACTTCACAGCCTCAGTCTCTTTGCCACTATGCAACAGTAAAGTAGAAACTTTGAAGTGGAGTTGCTCGGCAACAGCCTTCAACTCAACAATCCTTTGAACAGGCTGCAGCTCCATGGGCGTGGTTACCACCTGGGATCAAAATCCAGGATAAATTCTAGAATAAGTTGCTTGCAGACACGCAGCTGAAAATGGTCAGCACCCAATAACAACTAGTTCACTGTGGATGAAACAAACAACAACTCAATGAAAACGCCAGCATTGACCAGTCACGTGCCAGAACTATGACAAATGATCTTGCTTGGCTACAATTCCTAGTGTACATGAGGCCACATGGTAACCGTTTTCTTGTTCTGAAAAAATGAGGACTGCAAATTTGCCTGCTCACAGGGGGACTAAAGAACAGACCATAGATTCTTAACCTTAAATGATAGAGAAGCAGCACCTCCTGCAGGAGACTGTAGGCAGTTTCGTAGAACTTAAGGGCTGCCACCCAATCCCTCCTAAACTCAGCATATACAGCCACCTGATTGGGATATGCACTGTGAGGACATCGGAGAGAGAGAGCAAGACATTGAAAGTCATCATACTGTATCTCAAGAGACATCTCCTGTGCCTAGCAAACGCATCATTTATACCTTAAAGTTATAGCGTACACTGAGTTCCATAGAGCTGTAGGTCTTCTTTTCAATCCGCAATTTAACTCGTCGACCTTCATCTCTATAGTAGCTTGACGCAAGTTCAGCCAACACGCTACCCAATCTGAAAGTTGTCACAAGAAGGGGCAACAAAATGAGACAGTAGATCCCACAGGGACAAACCACAGCAAGAAGCCCGAACATGCGTATAAGACCTGCCCAGTGACCGCTTGAGTTCATTGGGATCGTGACTGATGAAGGTGAGACAGTTCTTTGCATCCACTTCTGCTCTCTTCCTGAAAGCAGTCAACCGGTCCTCATTCACCTCACCTGCATAGGATAGGCCATTGCTGCAACAAGCATAAGCCCTCATGTTCACGCTAATCAAACTGCGAGGTTGAAAATGCTTTCAACGGAATTCACGAACCTTGATTCAAGTTGGGCTGAACAATTACCGCCAGCAGCTTGATATTCCTCCCTCGTATGACATTCCTGGAGATGGATGGACAACAGGACTTAGATGCGGCAGACTGTCAATAGCCCAGCAGCCTGCTGAACTCCTAGGACACATCACTTATAGGATCTACACAAAAAAAAAGAGGCAGCGACCAGGAATTCTCTGCTGCACACCAGAGACTCGTTCCCTGGATAGGAATGAGCTCGTTCAACGAAATGACCTGCCTGGTCTAGACACATACTTGATGCTGTCAAGGCTCGTGCAGACTTGCAGCCACTGAGTCGGATCTCCATACACGTGTTCGCGATCGAACAACGCTGCCAACACGGCTGGAGTTCTCGTCCGGTGTTTGAGCAACCAATCAGCTTTCAGAATTCCCACGGGTGGTGGCAGCCTGGCATCGACGGATTTCCTCTCCTTTCCTCCGATGAGGGACACCTTGGAGAACTCCGGAATTGCCAAGGTGTTGATGGGCGGCTGCTCCGTGTGCAGAAACAAGGAAATCGTGGAGTGCAGCTCAGGCACGCCAACCAGTGCTACTAGCGCCACAGGAGGCGTTCGCAGCTCGTCCGGGAACTCCTCCATCGCGAATCCAACACTGCGCTCTGAGGAGTCCGACACTTCTGAGCAACCGCACTTTAACCTGATGCTGTTGGGACCCCAAAAGCTCGCTCTCTCCTTAGGGTTTGTCCAAAACATGGAAATTTTGCAACACTACTTCAAACAGTCTCTGACCTAAGCAGCTGCATCTCATTCTTGCAGCTTGCGGCAGTCCAATCCTCCCCCTCCCTGTCGTGCACGCCATTGCGTTCTTCTCTTCCCGGCAGGCACGATGGTGGAATACACGTTCATCATGATCAAGCCCGATGGTGTGCAAAGAGGCCTGGTAGGCTGTCAGTGCAAGCCCCTGATCTTTGTTGTCTTCGGGCTGTTTCTGTTCACTGCTGCTTCCTCCTCACTCCGAAGATCTGCATGGATCTGGAACATTGAGTTTCCCTTGGATGTGGGAAGCTCGATGTCCCCTTAGATGTAGGAAGCTCAATGTTCCCTTGGGTGTAGAAAGCTCTAATTTCTATACCTTGATGTCCTGAAGCTTTTTCTATGCTGCTCTTGTTACGTACTGCAGGTCGGCGAGATCATCGCCAGATTCGAGAAGAAAGGCTTTTCTCTGAAAGGTGTGGCCTCTGCTGACAGTTTCAGGCACTGAAGCTGCTCAAACAAGGTGATTGCATGTTGACATGGCTTACTAGAGGTGCTAACAGTCCGATTCGTGTTCGCAGCCTTGAAGTTGGTGAAAGTTGAGCGAGCTTTCGCCGAGAAGCATTATGCTGACTTGTCTGCCAAGCCTTTCTTCAAGGGTCTCGTGGACTACATCATCTCTGGTGTGGTGGTGGCCATGGTCTGGGAAGGCAAGGGCGTTGTTGCCACTGGCCGTAAGATCATCGGAGCTACTAACCCTGCGGAGTCCGCTCCTGGTACAATCCGAGGCGACTTCGCCATCGACATCGGAAGGTGAGCGATCAACTTTATTTTGTTGCATTTGTGGCAGCTGGATCATTTTCTCTTCAGTCCAACGAGACTCAGATTTCTCCACCTCCCCGCAGAAACGTGATCCATGGCAGCGACGCCGTCGAGAGCGCCAAGAAGGAAATCGCCTTGTGGTTCCCTGATGGAGTGACAGAATGGCAGAGCGCATTGCACCCTTGGATCTACGAGTAGATTAGGTAGCTGCAATACTTTTACTCTACTACAGTCGTGATCCTCCTGCCTGGTCGACTGGCTGACGGTCGTGAGATCTCTTCTGTACCGGGAAAATGCAGTTTTGCTTGGTGCACATCCCACCTTTTGGGTACGAGGATTGCCTTGAGTTCAAGTGACAGAAATTCCAAATCACTGTCCATCATTTCCTATTTCCTTCATTTCCTTCCATCCCTCAAATTTGTATTACCCACTATTCCCGTATTACCAACCTGAACTTCCTTGACAGGCAGTCGAAATTTTTTTGGGGCAGGACTGTAGGAGTGGAGACTGGCGAGGGTATGTGTGTCATGCGGTAAAGCATAACTGACGTATTATTTGATGTAGGACAATGCATCAACCGGATTTGAAGACATGACGTGATAGCACGCATGGCGAAAGTTTTATGCAGTGACGAGTGGATAACTGACTGCGGAATTTATTGTGGTGGATATTATTCTGACAGGTTTTCCAGTCCGTTCGTTTTCAGGCCCGATGACCTTGTCTGCTTCTATCCAGGCATCTATGGCAGCTCCACGCGTGCTCAACGTCCCGGCAGCTCCAACATTCTGCTAAAGTTGGTGAGACACGCTGTGTGGTGTGGTGAAGAATTGTGTCGGCGAGCCCATAGCGAGAAATGTGGGCGCGTTCTAGTTCACTTGAATGTAGCATTCCATGCAGGCACTGAGATTGTTCAGCCTTGGTGTGGCGAGGGACATCAGAGGCCTGGGAGCTGCAGCGGTGTCGCGAGAGGAGGGGGAAGCTATGGCGGGGTACGGGCGGCAGCTTGCGACGGAGGTGCACAATGCCGGGGGGAAGTTGAGGGTGGTGAGCACGAAGCCGATGCCGGGGAGCCGGTGGATTCGGGAGCTGGTGAATGCGGGATGTCGGGTGGAGGTTTGCACGGAGGACAAGACGATTCTGAGCGTGGAGGACGTGCTGCAGCTGATAGGCACGAAGTGTGACGGCGTGATCGGGCAATTGACGGAGGACTGGGGGGAGACGCTCTTCTCCGCGCTGAGGAGGGCTGGAGGCCACGCCTTCAGCAACATGGCGGTCGGATACAACAATGTGGATGTGGAGGCTGCAACCAGGAACGGGATCTCGGTGGGCAACACCCCGGGCGTGCTGACCGAGACGACGGCGGAGCTGGCGGCAGCGCTCACTCTGGCCGCGGCCCGGAGGGTGGTGGCGGCAGACAGCTTCATGCGCGCGGGGAAGTACAAGGGATGGCTGCCATCGCTCTTCGTCGGCAACCTGCTCAAGGGCCAGACTGTGGGGATCATCGGGGCCGGGAGGATCGGGACCGCGTATGCCAGGATGATGGTGGAGGGATTCAAGATGAACGTGGTCTACTACGACCTCTACCAGTCCACCCGGCTAGAGAACTTCGTGACAGCCTACGGGAGCTTCCTCAAGAGCCAGGGGGAGGAGGCCGTGACATGGAAGCGCGCCAGCAATGTGGAGCAGGTGCTGCAGGAGGCGGACGTGGTGAGCCTGCACCCGGTGCTGGACAAGTCAACCTACCACCTCATCAACAAGCAGCGGCTGAGCCTGATGAAGAAGGAGGCGGTGCTGGTGAACGCCAGCCGGGGGCCCGTGATAGACGAGGCGGCTCTGGTGGAGCACCTGAAGGCTAACCCCATGTTCCGTGTGGGGCTGGACGTGTTTGAAGACGAGCCGCTGATGAAGCCGGGGCTGGCGGAGCTGGAGAACGCCGTGGTGGTGCCGCATATTGCTTCTGCGTCGAAGTGGACCAGGGAAGGCATGGCCACTCTCGCCGCGCAGAACGTGGCCGCCAAGCTCCGGGGGTTTCCGGTTTGGCCCAATTCCAATGATGTTGCTCCCTTCTTGGACCCATTGTCTCCCGCGCCTACTGCCTGTCCCAGCATTGTGAATGCCAAGGCGCTCAACCTTCCCATTGGCACCGCAACTTCTGCTAAGCTTTGAGTTTGCCTCATGCAATCCTTTGCATCCGTGTGATGCCATCCCTGTAAATCGATAGCTGAATTTTTGGTTTCCAATACATCTTGGGTTTTGAACGGGCGACAATGCCTAGGGTGGCTTCCAGTTACATGTACAGGTTCGTCAAATGAGTAAGAATAGGAGTTGTACCAGAGTCCAGACCATCAAGATCTGAGCCGCGAGAAAAGACTACCTGCCTAATTAATCGAGAGTCACTACCCAACCTAACTTGTCCTCTGCTTTGCCAGTCTGAATGTCAGTCAGATCCTTGTACAGCTCCTGAGAAACCTTGCCTACTTCTCCACCACTGAACTCGACCCTGGCACAAACATAAAGCGCACAAAACTTAGGATCATACAGAAGAGACAAGCCAACGTCTTCAGAGCCAACAGTATGAGGAGCAACCTTCTGTCTCCGTAAGTAATAGACCCGACAGGAGAGATCACCACGGCTGTCCCTGAGCAAAACACCTCATCTGCCTCAAGCAATTCTTCTACTTGTAGAGGCCGTTCATCAACCTGTTCATACAAAATGATGCACTGCAAATTAGATGCACTGGAAATTAGGTGTTGCCAATAAGGTTCACATACTACTTTCTCAACAGTTCTTCAAGCAACATAGTTTGCTAGGTGAAGTACCTGGTAGCCACGGCTGCGAGCTAACTCGATTATGCTTTTCCGGGTAACGCCCGAGAGAATCGTACCACGCAATGCTGGAGTGACAATTGCACCATTCTGCAGTGTAACTAGGGCATCAGAGTCATGAGCTCCACAGAGCAAAAGTACCTCCACAACCATGCTGCTAAACTTCACCCCTCACCTTGAACATGAAGATGTTGCACGACGACACCTCTTCCACGTACTTGTTTTCCACAGCATCGAGGTAGAGTACGTCAGAATACCCTTTCCCTTTTGCTGCCAACTGTGTCTTCAAAACCTGTAAGATTAGGGCGATAAGTGAGGCACTAAACATATCAGGGGACTGTCGCACTACCACGAGCGGTTCGGATGAAATCTTACAGGAGCATAGTTGCCTATCGTTTTCACCCCACCAGTTCCTCCAGGTGCGGCTCGATGGTAGAATTCTTCCACCTTGAGTGAAATCGGTGCCAGACCTTCCTAACATAAGGTGTAAAGAAGACAGTATTAAGCTATGCAGGCAGACTTTAGTGCAGAAGGTGACTTCCTTCTCAAAGAATCGACCAAGTGAACCCGGCAGTCCAAGGAATGGATATGCCACCAAAGGGGCCTAAAGCTTACCTTGAAATAATTGCCAACTGGAGACACGTAAATGACGAAGGTGTACTCGCTTGCGGGAGCCAACCCCAGAACAGCTCCAGTTCCAAGAAGAAGGGGTCTAATGTACAAAGAGCCTTTGCCTGTGGGAGGAATCTGTTCAACAGCGCAAGCCCACTAATTACCATCAATCAGGAGCAATGGCCTCACCATTGAGAAATGCCACATTATATAAGAAGATTAACATACCCAGCGCTTATTTGCGAGCACGGCCTCCTTCACCCCGTTCACAAAGGCATCCACTGAAGGTGCGGGCATACTGAGTCTGTCAGCACCAAGTTGCATGCGAAGAGCATTTTCCTCTGGCCTGAACAATAGAATCTGCCCACTCTCAGTCCTGTAGGCTTTCAGGCCCTCAAACAAACCCTGCAGTCAAGAAAAGCGCCATAGTCGATTCAGGCTCAAGGATTACAAGCCGAAACCCTTCCATACCATTAGAAAAACGACACTGTGCGGGAAAAAGACCAAATCAACCACACAAGTACAGTCCAGGACGCTGCCCGTAATACCTGCCCGTAATTCAACACTGCTGCTGACGGACTCATTTCCAAATTACCGAAAGGCAACAATTCACCCTTCTGCCAATGCCCGTTAGCATCATACTTCATAACGTACATGCGATCAGTCGGTCGGATTCCAAACCCTAGATTGTCCACATCAATGCCTGAAAACGCATCCAGGTCACTGGAATAGGCCACACATCCCTCAGGGCACATCAACGGATGCAGCAAACCAAAACTGTATGACGTGAACAACCAACACTATCCATCCAGCTGCTGACAACAAAGGCAGCAACGGGGCACTAACTTCAACGACTTTGCAAGTGCAGCCTCAGATGCAGTAGAGTGCAACCTAGAGCTCCTCAGACAAACACCATTCCGTCCCCACTCCACCTGCCAACCACTCACCGGGATAAGAACTCTATTGCAGGGAAAATTTCACTGTAGCAAAATCAGCTACAGAACCACTTCAATCCAAAATTCCATACCGCAGACAAATTCTGACGAGACTGGAGCAACAAACAATCCCGACTAAAACCGCGGAATGAGCTCCTCAATCCAACTCCCTGCTGCCGGGCAAAAACATCCGGCAGCGTCGCGCTTTCGTGCCAACGCGGCAAGAGCAGCTTACGACCGCACAGCAACGCCATCCTCCGGGTCCCTATTTTGACAGACTGCAGACCTGCCCGGGGCATAATTCTCTCCAGCAGCAGTAGGCTCCGCACCCGAGGCCAAACAAGGAAAGAAGCCTATCTTCAGTTGCTCTCCAGCTCATCACCCGTCCGTGCGGAAAGCGCATGCAAGAAACGGCTTGCGCGGCAAATTTCGCTTCATTCGCATTCTGCTTCCGCCATGCGCATTGCCAAGTGCGAAACAACGCTGCTCCAGCAGGGAACGACTCGGAGACGTCTCATCAGGTGCTGATATTTCGGCCTTCCACGCCGACTTGCCAAGACCGTGGCGAGAGATAATCTTTAGAATCCACGGGAGCCTGGAGCAACATAAACTGCATACCATAAGACCGCCATGTTCTACATATCTAGCCTTCTGGAAGTCGATTCCGACAACGCCTGGCGATGCTGCTGAAAATACTGCCGATGTTCGGATCACAGTAGGTGCCTATTCTTGTTCATTTCCTCATAGCTACCTGGGTGTCGAAAGAATTTTCCAGTTTCTGTGTCTAATTTTAATTTTTTTATGTAGTTTCCCGAATAGTGAAGGAAGTCCCCTGTCTCAGGGCTACTTGATTCAATTTCAAACACGGTCATCCTGGAATGCCAAGCTTGATTCAATTCCTGAGACGACTCATTTCATGGATGTGAAGCTCCGAGCCGACCGCGCCCAGGGCGTGTGCTGCATGTGAATCGCTCTTGCTGCATGCATATGCTGAGTGCCCAGAAGCACCACATGTAGTGCAGGTGCTACAATTTCGGAATCGGCCCTGCCCAATTTCAGTGATCGCTCAGGAGATCGATCACGTCTGTCCGTTTGCTCAAGGTTTGCCATCTACAGTTTGTGATACAAAAAGCTGAGGCACCTGACAGGAAGAGCTGTTGTACAGCACAGCTCCAGCACAGTATGAGAGGGGATGGTAGTGCAGGTAGAGACGGCAGCAGAGGAGGAAGACCTGTTGCCAGGAGGGGCGCCAGAGCTTTAGGCGGGGCTAGCCCAGCCGGGGATCCTTTGCCAGAATCCTCACTGCCTCCCCTGCTGAGAGCCCGGCATCCCCTGCCACCGAGTACCTGGCCTCGTCCCCTGCCGAGTACCTGGCCTCCTCCCCTGCTGAGTATCCGGCCTCGAACTCTCCCCCTGCGGAGTACGTACCGGCCCCCCCCCGCAGAGTGCCCGGCCTCCAGGCAATTCTGGCAGGGGGGCCTCCACATCAGGCAGGCGGATGTGGAGGGCCTGTGCCCGTCCAGCCGGATTACCTGTCGGATGACGAACCTCACACACCAACAGCAGAAGAGCTCCGCAGGGTGATGGCGCAGGCGTGGGAGACGCTTCTTCAGAGCAGTCGCACTCCGCAGCGCTGGTCCGTGGCATCGGGCAGGGCCAACTCGGAGGAGTCCGACTCCGACTTGGGGGAGATTTTGATTGCGTTCACGAGGGCCATGGAGATCAGGGACACTCGGCGTGCGCCCAATATGAGCATGACGGCTCCGACGCCGCCCAGTAACATCATGCCGCGGCCCATCGTGAGCTCAGATACAAATCGGCACGCCGGCCCTCAGGTTGCAGGCACATTGATGCAACCTTACGGACGATCGCGAGGAGGAGCTGGACGAGGTAACGTCATGCCGCGGCCCACCGTGAGCCCAGGTGGAGACCGGCACGCCCGCCCTCAGGTTGCAGCCACATTGATGCACCCTCAGGTTGCAGCCACATTGATGCACCCTCAGGTTGCAGCCACATTGATGCACCCTCAGGTTGCAGCCACATTGATGCACCCTCAGGTTGCAGCCGCACTGATGCACCCTCAGGTCGCAGCCACATTGATGCACCCTCACGGGCGAGGAGGAGCTGGGCGAGGTTATGTCATACCGGGGCTTATCGCGAGCCCTGGTGCAGGTCGGCACGCCGGCCCTCAGGTTGCAGCCACACCGATGCAACCTCACGGGCGAGGAGGAGCTCGACGACGTCCAGACTCAACGATAGATAACTCTGTCCATGTTAACCACGTCCTGTGCATGAGATTGATTTGTTTTGCAGCAGCAGCTTGTTCCACTGCAAGGGCACTGCATAAAGTCGGATGCCAATAACGCTAGGAAACATCATTGATAGCAGTTTGATCAATCTCAATCACGACTTGTCCTTCTGAGGAGATAGGGCAAACAAGGGAGATGCATATGGACCTTTTTAGGAGGAATTGTCTTCTGTGCACCAATTTGCACTATGTACCTAGATAGCTACACAGTCTTGCAAGTGCCAGTGCTTTGGTGGAAGCACAAGAGTGTTCGATGCATCGTCCAAGACAACCGTGGGGGTTTGGAATGCTACTTTCGGGGGTATGCTGACCTGATCGTTTTGCAGCTCTACTCGGCAGGGGTGCAGCCAGATTGTTGGACATTTCCCAGCTTACTCCGAGCATGCATAAGCCTGTTAGAAAGTGATGAGGCTATTGTTTGTTCATGGATCGCTCACACCAGATACCGGCAGACAGGCAAGGAAATCCATGCCCAAATTCTCAAGGAGAGGTACGAGTCAGACATCGTGGTTGGCAATGCTCGGGTGCAAATGTATGCCAAATGTGGGAACATGGTAGATGCTCAAATGGTTATCGATTCATTGTCCCAGCGTGATGCGGTGTCATGGAAAGCAATGGCAGCACGGTATGGCCAGCAAGGGCCGACTGAAAATGTAGCTCTTCAATCCTGGACCAGGCGGACGGGACCAGCTAGGGTTAGGAAGATATATCAGTACAGCGACCCTTCCACCCTCCACATGTTGCGCTGTAATGCAGAGACATTCCTGAGACGACTCATGGGATGGATTTGACGCTCCAAGCCGATCGCCCCGGGCGTGTGCTGCATACGAATCGCCTTGCTGCTTGCATATGCTGAGTGCCCAGTTGCTACTCCAGACAGTTTAGATGCTGCAATGAGTGTCCCAGAGACTAGATCCATCTTGAATCGGAATCGGCCTTGCCCATTTTCAGTGATTCGCTCATGAGATCACGTCTGAGCGTTTGCTCAAGGTTTGCCTTCTACAGGTCGTCATACGTAAAGCTGAGGCACCTGGTAAGAGGAGGTGCTGTACAGTACAGCTTCAGCATAGTATGGTGACGGATCGCAGTGCAGCCAGAGGCGGCAGCAGAGAAGGAACACCTCCCAGAGAAATTGCTCACAGGAGGCGCTCCGAGGTAGCAGCCGCGCTTCGTTTGCAGACATCCGCACTGCCTCTTCAGCCGGATCGCAGGCCTCCCACAAATGCCGCCGGGGGGGGCCTCCACGGCATCGGCGGCCGTTTTTCTTTCCTGCTGGATCTCGATCCTTTCCAGCCAATAGAGCAGGCGGGGCCGCATCCGCGGATCCTTGCCGGAATCTCCTCAGCCTGTCTTGCGGGGTGATCCTCCCGATAATGCTGCCAGGGGGCCCTCCAGTGACATCACGGATGCTCCGCAGCGTGCAGCGGAGGCTCCGGAGCCGCCGCCGGCCATGTGAGCCCAACTAGAGATGGGCACGCCGGAAGGGGGCTGCAACCTCCCGGGCGAGGAGAAGCGAGGGAGGGGCCAGGAAGAGCTCCACCAAGTTCAGAATCGACGGTCGGTACCTCTGTCCGTGTTAACAACGCCCTGTGTGTGAAATTAATTTGTGTTGCAGCAGGAATTTGTTCCACCAAGTGATCCTTGCAACTCTGTTTCTCAGATTCGTTGCCCACCATTACCACAAATTCGAAAGCGCGGATCCGGAGAAGGCCATGTAGATGAGGCTGATTCAGGTTTGCCTCCGAGCACTCCCAAGAGGAGCCGACTGTAATGCGATCGGAACTGAGCTCTGCGCCTTTCCTGCATGCGCAGAAATTTGTACACCATGTCGGGCGAGCGAACGACGTGCGTGATATGTAAAAGTAGTGGGCGCAGGAGCGGTATGCAGCAGGAATTTGTTCCACCAAGTGATCCTTGCAACTCTGTTTCTCAGATTCGTTGCCCACCATTACCACAAATTCGAAAGCGCGGATCCGGAGAAGGCCATGTAGATGAGGCTGATTCAGGTTTGCCTCCGAGCACTCCCAAGAGGAGCCGACTGTAATGCGATCGGAACTGAGCTCTGCGCCTTTCCTGCATGCGCAGAAATTTGTACACCATGTCGGGCGAGCGAACGACGTGCGTGATATGTAAAAAGTAGTGGGCGCAGGAGCGGTATGCAGCGGGATATCATACCTTCATATTTGATAATCAAACTCGTAACAGATTTGGCTTCTCCTATCAGCAACAGGCGACAAATAGAGGTGTTCTTCATACTTGGAGCCCAACATATAAGCAAAGCGAAGTGACAGCTCTAGCTGGGTGTTCTCCAATATGCTTAGATGGCTAGTTGAAGGTCATGGCTCCATTTTAAAGCGTAGATCCAGTTATTTCCAAGTTTGTTCTCCAGTTTACCGACCGGTTTGAGGTGTGAGAATCTTGTATGTTAGATCATTCATCGTACTATGCATGAAGTTTGGACTAGCCCTATACATAGAATTAGAGCTTGCTTGATGTAGAAGGTGAAGCTAAAAACGCTGGTCCACAATGGAAGGGATTATGCAAGTGTCGGAGACTCGGATGCCTAGGAGGCTAACAAACATCATTGATAGCATTTTTGATAAATCACAGCTTGCCCTTGAAGAAGGCGTCTTCATTGCACCTACATGCATACACGGTTTTGCCGCCATTTCCAGTAAGTGTGAAGGAGCCTGCAGGTCAGATTATATCTACTGGTTCGCACAACTGCAGTGGAGTAGATGTTGTAAACTTAAGAGAAACTCTGCGGAATGTCCATTTCGTTGATGGAGATTTTTCAAGGACGTCACAGTGTTAGCATTGCTGATCCTATCCCTGGCGTCCGGGTTGGTGGAAACAACCAGCGATGTCCATCATTAACAGGAACAGAAAGCTGGAAGTGGATTAAACACCTAGGCAACCAGCTGGCCTCTTTCAATCCTGGTAGACACTTTGTCGATGACCTGTTTCGGCCCGCCATTCGTCAAAAACTGCCAGAAGGAAGGCGTGGAATGTAAACCATGGGAATAATGATCCAGCAGTGCAGCGGGTGACAGTGCGTGTAGCACAAGTTTCCTTGTCAGCGGTGGAGAGATGCGGATGTCGAGCGATATGCAGACCAGTTCGCTTAAATGCAGGTGGGTGGCTACTGTATGTACATACGGTACTTGGTGTTGTTCCGTTGCCAAATGGAAATGGAAGCAATTGCTGTAAACGACTGCCATTGGAAGCGCATTGAGCATTAACCAACTTCTTCGCGTTTCCGTTGATGAACACCAGCCGGGTTTTGAAAGTGAGGCGGGCTGCACTGCAACTTCTGTGTCTCAACTCCATCCAGGAAAACACATCCAGGAAACAAATCCAGGAGACACTTGCTGGGCATGAGCTTGCGTCCCAAGGGTTCTATATCCCCTTCCCAGGCGTTTCTCATCGGACTGGGACTTGGTGAAGTACCTGGTAGCCACGGCTGCGAGCTAACTCGATTATGCTTTTCCGGGTAACGCCCGAGAGAATCGTACCACGCAATGCTGGAGTGACAATTGCACCATTCTGCAGTGTAACTAGGGCATCAGAGTCATGAGCTCCACAGAGCAAAAGTACCTCCACAACCATGCTGCTAAACTTCACCCTCACCTTGAACATGAAGATGTTGCACGACGACACCTCTTCCACGTACTTGTTTTCCACAGCATCGAGGTAGAGTACGTCAGAATACCCTTTCCCTTTGCTGCCAACTGTGTCTTCAAAACCTGTAAGATTAGGGCGATAAGTGAGGCACTAAACATATCAGGGGACTGTCGCACTACCACGAGCGGTTCGGATGAAATCTTACAGGAGCATAGTTGCCTATCGTTTTCACCCCACCAGTTCCTCCAGGTGCGGCTCGATGGTAGAATTCTTCCACCTTGAGTGAAATCGGTGCCAGACCTTCCTAACATAAGGTGTAAAGAAGACAGTATTAAGCTATGCAGGCAGACTTTAGTGCAGAAGGTGACTTCCTTCTCAAAGAATCGACCAAGTGAACCCGGCAGTCCAAGGAATGGATATGCCACCAAAGGGCCTAAAGCTTACCTTGAAATAATTGCCAACTGGAGACACGTAAATGACGAAGGTGTACTCGCTTGCGGAGCCAACCCCAGAACAGCTCCAGTTCCAAGAAGAAGGGGTCTAATGTACAAAGAGCCTTTGCCTGTGGGAGGAATCTGTTCAACAGCGCAAGCCCACTAATTACCATCAATCAGGCAATGGCCTCACCATTGAGAAATGCCACATTATATAAGAAGATTAACATACCCAGCGCTTATTTGCGAGCACGGCCTCCTTCACCCCGTTCACAAAGGCATCCACTGAAGGTGCGGGCATACTGAGTCTGTCAGCACCAAGTTGCATGCGAAGAGCATTTTCCTCTGGCCTGAACAATAGAATCTGCCCACTCTCAGTCCTGTAGGCTTTCAGGCCCTCAAACAAACCCTGCAGTCAAGAAAAGCGCCATAGTCGATTCAGGCTCAAGGATTACAAGCCGAAACCCTTCCATACCATTAGAAAAACGACACTGTGCGGGAAAAAGACCAAATCAACCACACAAGTACAGTCCAGGACGCTGCCCGTAATACCTGCCCGTAATTCAACACTGCTGCTGACGGACTCATTTCCAAATTACCGAAAGGCAACAATTCACCCTTCTGCCAATGCCCGTTAGCATCATACTTCATAACGTACATGCGATCAGTCGGTCGGATTCCAAACCCTAGATTGTCCACATCAATGCCTGAAAACGCATCCAGGTCACTGGAATAGGCCACACATCCCTCAGGGCACATCAACGGATGCAGCAAACCAAAACTGTATGACGTGAACAACCAACACTATCCATCCAGCTGCTGACAACAAAGGCTGGGGCCCTTTCCTCACCATTGACGGCCAGCACCATACCCAAGTAGCGCAAGCAACCACGGCCCCAAAAGAACACCACTATTAAGCGCCCTCGCCCTCGATCAGACCTGGGATGGGTGTCCTTACATCATCTACTACATAGTACAAAGCCTTAGCCTTAGCCTTGGCTGCCGGCAGCCCGGCCCCGAGTCATTCTTTGTGACGGCGTGTGTGTGACGCTTTTGTGGGGCCCGGGTCATTCTTTGTGACGGCGTGTGTGACGCTTTTGTTGAGGGTGATAAAAGTGGAGGGCGCAGAAATGCCTTGAAGAAAGGGTGATAAAAGTGGAGGGTGGGGCAGAAATGCCTTGAATAAAGAAAGGGTGATACAAGTGGAGGGTGGGGCAGGAAATGCCTTGAATAAAGGGTGATAAAAGTGGAGGCAGGACATGAAATACTTTGAATAAAGGGTGATAAAAGTGGAGGGTGATTGGATTATGTAGGCAATAAACGGGTGATTGGATTATGTAGGCAATAAATGGGTGATTGAATTATGTAGGCAGCAAAAGGTACTTCAATTCTCTAGGATCAGCAAATGGTGATTCAATTCTAGGAATGAGCTGGGTTTGGGTGCCATATAGTGTGTGATGTAGGGAAGTAGGAGTTGGGTTTCATTTTATTTATTCATAGGCATGGATTTTATTCATAGAGGTGTGAGGTGTGTGATGTGGGCAGGACATGGGAGTTGGGTTTTGTTTTATCCATGAAGCTTTCAAAGAGGAGAGAAAGGGTGCAGCACCGGACTTCCGGAGGTCACCCATCCAGTACTGATCCGCCCAAGGGCGCTTAACTGCGGAGTTCGATGGGATCTCGACCGCACCACGTGTACCAAGGGCGTCCACGTGGAGCAACACGTGCTGGCATCCGCCTTGGCCGCCGGCAGCCTGCCCCGAGGTCATTCTTTGTGACGGCGTGTGTGTGACGCTTTTGTGGGGCCCGGGGTCATTCTTTGTGACGGCGTGTGTGTGTGACGTTTTCTTTTGTTGAGGGTGATAAAAAGTGGAGGGCGCGGCAAGAAATGCCTTGAAGAAAGGGTGATAAAAGTGGAGGGTGGGGCAGGAAATGCCTTGAATAAAGAAAGGGTGATACAAGTGGAGGGTGGGGCGGGAAATGCCTTGAATAAAGGGTGATAAAAGTGGAGGGCAGGACATGAAATACTTTGAATAAAGGGTGATAAAAGTGGAGGGTGATTGGATTATGTAGGCAATAAACGGGTGATTGGATTATGTAGGCAATAAATGGGTGATTGAATTATGTAGGCAGCAAAAGGTACTTCAATTCTCTAGGATCAGCAAATGGTGATTCAATTCTCTAGGAATGAGCTGGGTTTGGGTGCCATATAGTGTGATGTAGGGAGGAAGTAGGAGTTGGGTTTGGGTTTCATTTTATTTATTCATAGGCATGGATTTTATTCATAGAGGTGTGAGGTGTGTGATGTGGGCAGGACATGGGAGTTGGGTTTTGTTTTATCCATGAAGCTTTCAAAGAGGAGAGAAAGGGTGCAGCACCGGACTTCCGGAGGTCACCCATCCAGTACTGATCCGGCCCAAGGGCGCTTAACTGCGGAGTTCGATGGGATCCGTGTAGTAGCCTGGTATGACCGCACCACGTGTACCAAGGCGTCCACGTGGAGCAACACGTGCTGGCATCCGCCTTGGCCGCCGGCAGCCCGGCCCCGAGGGTCATTCTTTATTGACGGCCAGCACCATACCCAAGTAGCGCAAGCAACCACGGCCCCAAAGAACACCACTATTAAGCGCCCTCGCCCTCGATCAGACCTGGGATGGGTGTCCTTACATCATCTACTACATAGTACAAAGCCTTAGCCTTAGCCTTGGCCGCCGGCAGCCCGGGCCCCCGAGGGGTCATTCTTTGTGACGGCGTGTGTGTGTGACGTTTTGTGGGGCCCGGGGTCATTCTTTGTGACGGCGTGTGTGTGACGCTTTTGTTGAGGGTGATAAAAAGTGGAGGGCGCGGCAGGAAATGCCTTGAAGAAAGGGTGATAAAAGTGGAGGGTGGGGCAGGAAATGCCTTGAATAAAGAAAGGGTGATACAAGTGGAGGGTGGGGCGGGAAATGCCTTGAATAAAGGGTGATAAAAGTGGAGGCGGGGACATGAAATACTTTGAATAAAGGGTGATAAAAGTGGAGGGTGATTGGATTATGTAGGCAATAAGCGGGTGATTGGATTATGTAGGCAATAAATGGGTGATTGAATTATGTAGGCAGCAAAAGGTACTTCAATTCTCTAGGATCAGCAAATGGTGATTCAATTCTCTAGGAATGAGCTGGGTTTGGGTGCCATATAGTGTGTGATGTAGGGAGGGAAGTAGGAGTTGGGTTTGGGTTTCATTTTATTTATTCATAGAGGTGTGATGTAGGGAGGGAAGTAGGAGTTGGGTTTTGTTTTATTCATAGAGGTGTGAGGTGTGTGATGTGGGCAGGGACATGGGAGTTGGGTTTTGTTTTATCCATGAAGCTTTCAAAGAGGAGAGAAAAGGGTGCAGCACCGGGACTTCCCGGGAGGTCACCCATCCCAGTACTGATCCGGCCCAAGGGCGCTTAACTGCGGAGTTCTGATGGGATCCGGTGTAGTAGCCCTGGTATGACCGCACCACGTGTACCAAGGGCGTCCACGTGGACCAACACGTGCTGGCATCCGCCTTGGCCGCCGGCAGCCCGGGCCCCCGAGGGGTCATTCTTTGTGACGGCGTGTGTGTGTGACGTTTTGTGGGGCCCGGGGTCATTCTTTGTGACGGCGTGTGTGTGTGACGTTTTGTTGAGGGTGATAAAAAGTGGAGGGCGCGGCAGGAAATGCCTTGAAGAAAGGGTGATAAAAGTGGAGGGTGGGGCAGGAAATGCCTTGAATAAAGAAAGGGTGATACAAGTGGAGGGTGGGCGGAAATGCCTTGAATAAAGGGTGATAAAAGTGGAGGCGGGGACATGAAATACTTTGAATAAAGGGTGATAAAAGTGGAGGGTGATTGGATTATGTAGGCAATAACGGGTGATTGGATTATGTAGGCAATAAATGGGTGATTGAATTATGTAGGCAGCAAAAGGTACTTCAATTCTCTAGGATCAGCAAATGGTGATTCAATTCTCTAGAATGAGCTGGGTTTGGGTGCCATATAGTGTGTGTGATGTAGGGAGGAAGTAGGAGTTGGGTTTGGGTTTCATTTTATTTATTCATAGGCATGGATTTTATTCATAGAGGTGTGAGGTGTGTGATGTGGGCAGGGACATGGAGTTGGGTTTTGTTTTATCCATGAAGCTTTCAAGAGGAGAGAAAGGGTGCAGCACCGGACTTCCGGAGGTCACCCATCCCAAGATCCGGCCCAAGGGCGCTTAACTGCGGAGTTCTGATGGGATCCGTGTAGTAGCCTGGTATGACCGCACCACGTGTACCAAGGGCGTCCACGTGGAGCAACACGTGCTGGCATCCGCCTTGGCCGCCGGCAGCCCGGGCCCCCGAGGGGTCATTCTTTGTGACGGCGTGTGTGTGTGACGTTTTGTGGGGCCCGGGGTCATTCTTTGTGACGGCGTGTGTGTGTGACGTTTTGTTGAGGGTGATAAAAGTGGAGGCGGAAATGCCTTGAAGAAAGGGTGATAAAAGTGGAGGGTGGGGCAGAAATGCCTTGAATAAAGAAAGGTGATACAAGTGGAGGGTGGGGCGGAAATGCCTTGAATAAAGGGTGATAAAAGTGGAGGCGGGACATGAAATACTTTGAATAAAGGGTGATAAAAGTGGAGGGTGATTGGATTATGTAGGCAATAAACGGGTGATTGGATTATGTAGGCAATAAATGGGTGATTGAATTATGTAGGCAGCAAAAGGTACTTCAATTCTCTAGGATCAGCAAATGGTGATTCAATTCTCTAGGAATGAGCTGGGTTTGGGTGCCATATAGTGTGTGATGTAGGGAGGAAGTAGGAGTTGGGTTTGGGTTTCATTTTATTTATTCATAGGCATGGATTTTATTCATAGAGGTGAGGTGTGTGATGTGGGCAGGGACATGGGAGTTGGGTTTTGTTTTATCCATGAAGCTTCAAAGAGGAGAGAAAGGGTGCAGCACCGGACTTCCGGAGGTCACCCATCCCAAGACTGATCCGCCCAAGGGCGCTTAACTGCGGAGTTCTGATGGGATCCGGTGTAGTAGCCTGGTATGACCGCACCACGTGTACCAAGGGCGTCCACGTGGACCAACACGTGCTGGCATCCGCCTTGGCCGGCAGCCGGCCCCGAGGGTCATTCTTTGTGACGGCGTGTGTGTGACGTTTGTGGGGCCCGGGTCATTCTTTGTGACGGCGTGTGTGTGTGGCTTTGTTGAGGGTGATAAAAGTGGAGGCGCGCAGAAATGCCTTGAAGAAAGGGTGATAAAAGTGGAGGGTGGGCAGGAAATGCCTTGAATAAAGAAAGGGTGATACAAGTGGAGGGTGGGGCGGAAATGCCTTGAATAAAGGGTGATAAAAGTGGAGGCGGGACATGAAATACTTTGAATAAAGGGTGATAAAAGTGGAGGGTGATTGGATTATGTAGGCAATAAACGGGTGATTGGATTATGTAGGCAATAAATGGGTGATTGAATTATGTAGGCAGCAAAAGGTACTTCAATTCTCTAGGATCAGCAAATGGTGATTCAATTCTCTAGGAATGAGCTGGGTTTGGGTGCCATATAGTGTGTGATGTAGGGAGGGAAGTAGGAGTTGGGTTTGGGTTTCATTTTATTCATAGGCATGGATTTTATTCATAGAGGTGTGAGGTGTGTGATGTGGCAGGGACATGGGAGTTGGGTTTTGTTTTATCCATGAAGCTTTCAAAGAGGAGAGAAAGGGTGCAAAGACCGGACTTCCGGAGGTCACCCATCCCAAGATCGATCCGCCCAAGGGCGCTTAACTGCGGAGTTCGATGGGATCCGGTGTAGTAGCCTGGTATGACCGCACCACGTGTACCAAGGGCGTCCACGTGGAGCAACACGTGCTGGCATCCGCCTTGGCCGGCAGCCGCCCCGAGGGTCATTCTTTGTGACAGGCGTGTGTGTGTGACGTTTGTGGGGCCGGGTCATTCTTTGTGACGGCGTGTGTGTGTGACGTTTTGTTGAGGTGATAAAAGTGGAGGGTGATAAAAGTGGAGGGTGATAAAAGTGGAGGGTGGGGCAGAAATGCCTTGAATAAAGAAAGGTGATACAAGTGGAGGTGGGGCGAAATGCCTTGAATAAAGGGTGATAAAAGTGGAGGCAGGACATGAAATACTTTGAATAAAGGGTGATAAAAGTGGAGGTGATTGGATTATAGGCAATAAGCGGGTGATTGGATTATGTAGGCAATAAATGGGTGATTGAATTATGTAGGCAAAAGGTACTTCAATTCTCTAGGATCAGCAAATGGTGATTCAATTCTCTAGGAATGAGCCGGGTTTGGGTGCCATATAGTGTGTGATGTAGGGAGGAAGTAGGAGTTGGTTTGGGTTTCATTTTATTTATTCATAGGCATGGATTTTATTCATAGAGGTGTGAGGTGTGTGATGTGGGCGGGACATGGGAGTTGGGTTTTGTTTTATCCATGAAGCTTTCAAAGAGGAGAGAAAGGGTGCAGACCGGACTTCCGGAGGTCACCATCCCAGACTGATCCGGCCCAAGGGCGCTTAACTGCGGAGTTGATGGGATCCGGTGTAGTAGCCTGGTATGACCGCACCACGTGTACCAAGGCGTCCACGTGGACCAACACGTGCTGGCATCCGCCTTGGCAGCCCGGCCCCGAGGTCATTCTTGTGACGGTGTGTGTGACGTGTGTGTGTGACGTTTTGTTGAGGTGATAAAAGTGGAGGTGTGTGTGACGCTTTGTTGAGGGTGATAAAAGTGGAGGCGGGACATGAAATACTTTGAATAAAGGGTGATAAAAGTGGAGGGTGGGGCGAAATGCCTTGAATAAAGAAAGGGTGATACAAGTGGAGGGTGGGGAAATGCCTTGAATAAAGGTGATAAAAGTGGAGGCGGGACATGAAATACTTTGAATAAAGGGTGATAAAAGTGGAGGGTGATTGGATTATGTAGGCAATAAACGGGTGATTGGATTATGTAGGCAATAAATGGGTGATTGAATTATGTAGGCAGCAAAAGGTACTTCAATTCTCTAGGATCGGCTTTAGCCATCGCTGATTCCTATTCGTATCTGCAGTCTACATGGGGTGCGTATAGAAGAGGTCGTAATCCGACGACATAAGCGGTGGAATGCGTTCGCCCAATTGCGGAAACAAAGGCTGGGGCCCTTTCCTCACCATTGACGGCCAGCACCATACCCAAGTAGCGCAAGCAACCACGGCCCCAAAAGAACACCACTATTAAGCGCCCTCGCCCTCGATCAGACCTGGGATGGGTGTCCTTACATCATCTACTACATAGTACAAAGCCTTAGCCTTAGCCTTGGCCGCCGGCAGCCGACCCCGGTCATTCTTTGTGACGCGTGTGTGTGTGACGTTTGTGGGGCCCGGGTCATTCTTTGTGACGGCGTGTGTGTGTGTGGCGTTTTGTTGAGGTGATAAAAGTGAGGCGGAAATGCCTTGAAGAAAGGGTGATAAAAGTGGAGGTGGGGCAGAAATGCCTTGAATAAAGGGTGATACAAGTGGAGGGTGGGCGGAAATGCCTTGAATAAAGGGTGATAAAAGTGGAGGCGGGACATGAAATACTTTGAATAAAGGTGATAAAAGTGGAGGGTGATTATGTAGGCAATAAGCGGGTGATTGGATTATGTAGGCAATAAATGGGTGATTGAATTATGTAGGCAAAAGGTACTTCAATTCTCTAGGATCAGCAAATGGTGATTCAATTTCTAGGAATGAGCCGGGTTTGGGTGCCATATAGTGTGTGATGTAGGGAGGAAGTAGGAGTTGGGTTTGGGTTTCATTTTATTTATTCATAGGCATGGATTTTATTCATAGAGGTGTGAGGTGTGATGTGGGCGGGACATGGAGTTGGGTTTTGTTTTATCCATGAAGCTTTCAAAGAGGAGAGAAAGGGTGCAGACCGGACTTCCCGGAGGTCACCCATCCCAGACTGATCCGCCCAAGGGCGCTTAACTGCGGAGTTCTGATGGGATCCCACAGTATGACCGCACCACGTACCAAGGGCGTCCACGTGAGCAACACGTCGGCATCCGCCTGCCCCGAGGTCATTCTTTGTGACGCGTGTGTGTGTGGCTTGTGGGGCCCGGGTCATTCTTTGACGGCGTGTGTGTGTGACGCTTGTTGAGGGTGATAAAAGTGGAGGGCGGCAGAAATGCCTTGAAGAAAGGGTGATAAAAGTGGAGGGTGGGGCAGAAATGCCTTGAATAAAGAAAGGGTGATACAAGTGGAGGGTGGGGCGAAATGCCTTGAATAAAGGGTGATAAAAGTGGAGGCGACATGAAATACTTTGAATAAAGGGTGATAAAAGTGGAGGGTGATTGGATTATGTAGGCAATAAACGGGTGATTGGATTATGTAGGCAATAAATGGGTGATTGAATTATGTAGGCAGCAAAAGGTACTTCAATTCTCTAGGATCAGCAAATGGTGATTCAATTTCTAGGAATGAGCTGGGTTTGGGTGCCATATAGTGTGTGATGTAGGGAGGAAGTAGGAGTTGGGTTTGGGTTTCATTTTATTTATTCATAGGCATGGATTTTATTCATAGAGGTGTGAGGTGTGTGATG
This sequence comes from Anthoceros angustus, assembly GCA_010909165.1. NCBI lineage: Eukaryota > Viridiplantae > Streptophyta > Anthocerotopsida > Anthocerotales > Anthocerotaceae > Anthoceros > Anthoceros angustus. The sequence continues at coordinate 143,300 of MU008225.1, forward strand.
TGGGCAGGGACATGGGAGTTGGGTTTTGTTTTATCCATGAAGCTTTCAAAGAGGAGAAAGGGTGCACCGGACTTCCGGAGGTCACCCATCCCAAGATCGATCCGCCAAGGGCGCTTAACTGAGTTCTGATGGGATCCGGTGTAGTAGCCCGGTATGACCGCACCACGTGTACCAAGGCGTCCACGTGGAGCAACACGTCTTGGCATCCGCCTTGGCCGCCGGCAGCCGGTCATTCTTTGTGACGCGTGTGTGTGTGGCTTGTGGGGCCCGGGTCATTCTTTGACGGCGTGTGTGTGTGACGCTTGTTGAGGGTGATAAAAGTGGAGGGCGGCAGAAATGCCTTGAAGAAAGGGTGATAAAAGTGGAGGGTGGGGCAGAAATGCCTTGAATAAAGAAAGGGTGATACAAGTGGAGGGTGGGGCGAAATGCCTTGAATAAAGGGTGATAAAAGTGGAGGCGACATGAAATACTTTGAATAAAGGGTGATAAAAGTGGAGGGTGATTGGATTATGTAGGCAATAAACGGGTGATTGGATTATGTAGGCAATAAATGGGTGATTGAATTATGTAGGCAGCAAAAGGTACTTCAATTCTCTAGGATCAGCAAATGGTGATTCAATTTCTAGGAATGAGCTGGGTTTGGGTGCCATATAGTGTGTGATGTAGGGAGGAAGTAGGAGTTGGGTTTGGGTTTCATTTTATTTATTCATAGGCATGGATTTTATTCATAGAGGTGTGAGGTGTGTGATGTGGGCAGGGACATGGGAGTTGGGTTTTGTTTTATCCATGAAGCTTTCAAAGAGGAGAGAAAGGGTGCAGACCGGACTTCCGGAGGTCACCCATCCCAAGATCGATCCGGCCCAAGGGCGCTTAACTGCGGAGTTCGATGGGATCCGGTATGACCGCACCACGTGTACCAAGGGCGTCCACGTGGAGCAACACGTCTTGTATGTAACGCATAAGCCCCAGTCATTCTTTGTGACGTGTGTGACGTTTTGTGGGGCCGGTCATTCTTTGTGACGCGTGTGTGTGTGACGCTTGTTGAGGGTGATAAAAGTGGAGGCGCAGAAATGCCTTGAAGAAAGGGTGATAAAAGTGGAGGTGGGCAGGAAATGCCTTGAATAAAGAAAGGGTGATACAAGTGGAGGGTGGGGCGGAAATGCCTTGAATAAAGGGTGATAAAAGTGAGGGCGCAGAAATGCCTTGAATAAAGGGTGATAAAAGTGAGGTGATTGGATTATGTAGGCAATAAACGGGTGATTGATTATGTAGGCAATAAATGGGTGATTGAATTATGTAGGCAGCAAAAGGTACTTCAATTTCTAGGATCAGCAAATGGTGATTCAATTTCTAGGAATGAGCCGGGTTTGGGTGCCATAGTGTGTGATGTAGGGAGGAAGTAGAGTTGGGTTTCATTTTATTTATTCATAGCATGGATTTTATTCATAGAGGTGAGGTGTGTGATGTGGCAGACATGGGAGTTGGGTTTTGTTTTATCCATGAAGCTTCAAAGAGGAGAGAAAGGGTGCAGGGACTTCCCGGAGGTCACCCATCCCAACTGATCCGCCCAAGGGCGCTTAACTGCGGAGTTCTGATGGGATCCGGTGTAGTAGCGTGACCGCACCACGTACCAAGGGCGCCCACGTGGAGCAACACGTCGGCATCCGCCTTGGCCGCCGGCAGCCTGCCCCGAGGGTCATTCTTTGTGACGCGTGTGTGTGACGTTTTGTGGGGCCCGGTCATTCTTTGTGACGGCGTGTGTGTGTGGCTTTGTTGAGGGTGATAAAAGTGATAAAAGTGGAGGGCGAAATGCCTTGAAGAAAGGGTGATAAAAGTGGAGGGTGGGGCAGAAATGCCTTGAATAAAGAAAGGGTGATACAAGTGGAGGGTGGGGCGGAAATGCCTTGAATAAAGGGTGATAAAAGTGGAGGCGGGACATGAAATACTTTGAATAAAGGGTGATAAAAGTGGAGGGTGATTGGATTATGTAGGCAATAAACGGTGATTGGATTATGTAGGCAATAAATGGGTGATTGAATTATGTAGGCAGCAAAAGGTACTTCAATTCTCTAGGATCAGCAAATGGTGATTCAATTCTCTAGGAATGAGCTGGGTTTGGGTGCCATAGTGTGTGATGTGGGAGGAAGTAGGAGTTGGGTTTGGGTTTCATTTTATTTATTCATAGGCATGGATTTTATTCATAGTGTGTGTGTGTGATGTGGGGACATGGGAGTTGGGTTTTGTTTTATCCATGAAGCTTTCAAAGAGGAGAAAGGGTGCAGACCGGACTTCCCGGAGGTCACCCATCCCAACTGATCCGCCCAAGGGCGCTTAACTGCGGAGTTCTGATGGGATCCCACAGTATGACCGCACCACGTGTACCAAGGGCGCCCACGTGGAGCAACACGTCGGCATCCGCCTTGGCCGGCAGCCCGGCCCCGAGGGTCATTCTTGTGACGTGTGTGTGACGTTTTGTGGGGCCGGGTCATTCTTTGTGACGTGTGTGTGTGGCTTTGTTGAGGGTGATAAAAGTGGAGGCGCAGAAATGCCTTGAAGAAAGGGTGATAAAAGTGGAGGTGGGGCAGAAATGCCTTGAATAAAGAAAGGGTGATACAAGTGGAGGGTGGGGCGGAAATGCCTTGAATAAAGGGTGATAAAAGTGGAGGCGGACATGAAATACTTTGAATAAAGGGTGATAAAAGTGGAGGGTGATTGGATTATGTAGGCAATAAACGGGTGATTGGATTATGTAGGCAATAAATGGGTGATTGAATTATGTAGGCAAAAGGTACTTCAATTCTCTAGGATCAGCAAATGGTGATTCAATTCTCTAGGAATGAGCCGGGTTTGGGTGCCATATAGTGTGTGATGTAGGGAGGAAGTAGGAGTTGGGTTTGGGTTTCATTTTATTTATTCATAGGCATGGATTTTATTCATAGAGGTGTGAGGTGTGTGATGTGGGGACATGGGAGTTGGGTTTTGTTTTATCCATGAAGCTTTCAAGAGAAAGGGTGCAGACCGGACTTCGGAGGTCACCCATCCCAAGATCGATCCGCCCAAGGCGCTTAACTGGAGTTCGATGGGATCCGTGTAGTAGCCTGGTGACCGCACCACGTGTACCAAGGGCGTCCACGTGGACCAACACGTGCTGGCATCCGCCTTGGCCGGCAGCCTGCCCCGAGGGTCATTCTTTGTGACGCGTGTGTGTGTGGCGTTTTGTGGGGCCCGGTCATTCTTGTGACGGCGTGTGTGTGTGACGCTTTGTTGAGGTGATAAAAGTGGAGGCGCAGAAATGCCTTGAAGAAGGGTGATAAAAGTGGAGGGTGGGGGAAATGCCTTGAATAAAGAAAGGGTGATACAAGTGGAGGGTGGGGCGGAAATGCCTTGAATAAAGGGTGATAAAAGTGGAGGCAGGACATGAAATACTTTGAATAAAGGGTGATAAAAGTGGAGGTGATTGGATTATGTAGGCAATAAATGGGTGATTGGATTATGTAGGCAAAAGGTACTTCAATTCTCTAGGATCAGCAAATGGTGATTCAATTCTCTAGGAATGAGCTGGGTTTGGGTGCCATATAGTGTGTGATGTGGGAGGAAGTAGGAGTTGGGTTTGGGTTTCATTTTATTTATTCAGGCATGGATTTTATTCATAGAGGTGTGAGGTGTGTGATGTGGGCGGGACATGGGAGTTGGGTTTTGTTTTATCCATGAAGCTTCAAAGAGGAGAAAGGGTGCAGACCGGACTTCCGGAGGTCACCCATCCCAACTGATCCGCCCAAGGGCGCTTAACTGCGGAGTTCTGATGGGATCCGGTGTAGTAGCCTGGTGACCGCACCACGTACCAAGGGCGCCCACGTGTACCAAGGGCGTCACGTGACGGCGTGTGTGTGTGGCTTTGTGGGGCCCGGGTCATTCTTTGTGACGCGTGTGTGTGACGCTTTGTTGAGGGTGATAAAAGTGGAGGCGCAGAAATGCCTTGAAGAAAGGGTGATAAAAGTGGAGGTGGGGCAGAAATGCCTTGAATAAAGAAAGGGTGATACAAGTGGAGGGTGGGGGAAATGCCTTGAATAAAGGGTGATAAAAGTGGAGGCGACATGAAATACTTTGAATAAAGGGTGATAAAAGTGGAGGGTGATTGGATTATGTAGGCAATAAACGGTGATTGGATTATGTAGGCAATAAATGGGTGATTGAATTATGTAGGCAGCAAAAGGTACTTCAATTCTCTAGGATCAAATGGTGATTCAATTCTCTAGGAATGAGCTGGGTTTGGGTGCCATAGTGTGTGATGTAGGGAGGAAGTAGGAGTTGGGTTTGGGTTTCATTTTATTTATTCATAGGCATGGATTTTATTCATAGAGGTGTGAGGTGTGTGATGTGGGCAGGGACATGGGAGTTGGGTTTTGTTTTATCCATGAAGCTTTCAAAGAGGAGAGAAAGGGTGCAGCACCGACTTCCGGAGGTCACCCATCCCAAGATCGATCCGCCGGGCGCTTAACTGGAGTTCTGATGGGATCCGGTGTAGTAGCCCTGGTATGACCGCACCACGTGTACCAAGGGCGTCCACGTGGACCAACACGTCGGCATCCTTGGCCGGCAGCCCGAGGTCATTCTTTGTGACGGCGTGTGTGGCGTTTGTGGGGCCCGGGTCATTCTTTGTGACGCGTGTGTGTGTGGCTTTGTTGAGGGTGATAAAAGTGGAGGCGGACATGAAATACTTTGAATAAAGGGTGATAAAAGTGGAGGGTGGGGCGAAATGCCTTGAATAAAGAAAGGGTGATACAAGTGGAGGTGGGGAAGGAAATGCCTTGAATAAAGGGTGATAAAAGTGGAGGCGGACATGAAATACTTTGAATAAAGGTGATAAAAGTGGAGGGTGATTGGATTATGTAGGCAATAAACGGGTGATTGGATTATGTAGGCAATAAATGGGTGATTGAATTATGTAGGCAAAAGGTACTTCAATTTCTAGGATCAGCAAATGGTGATTCAATTTCTAGGAATGAAATGGGTTTGGGTGCCATATAGTGTGTGATGTAGGGAGGAAGTAGGAGTTGGGTTTGGGTTTCATTTTATTTATTCATAGGCATGGATTTTATTCATAGAGGTGTGAGGTGTGTGATGTGGGGGACATGGGAGTTGGGTTTTGTTTTATCCATGAAGCTTTCAAGAGGAGAGAAAAGGGTGCAAGGACTTCGGAGGTCACCCATCCCGATCGATCCGCCCAAAATGCTGAGTTCGATGGGATCCGGTGTAGTAGCCCTGCGTGTGCAAGAGCACGTGGAGCAACACGTCGGCATCCTTGGCCGCCGGCAGCCCGAGGGTCATTCTTTGTGACGTGTGTGTGGCGTTTGTGGGGCCGGGTCATTCTTTGTGACGTGTGTGTGTGACGTTTTGTTGAGGGTGATAAAAGTGGAGGCGCAGAAATGCCTTGAAGAAAGGGTGATAAAAGTGGAGGGTGGGGCGAAATGCCTTGAATAAAGAAAGGGTGATACAAGTGGAGGGTGGGGCGAAATGCCTTGAATAAAGGGTGATAAAAGTGGGCGGACATGAAATACTTTGAATAAAGGGTGATAAAAGTGGAGGGTGATTGGATTATGTAGGCAATAAGGGTGATTGGATTATGTAGGCAATAAATGGGTGATTGAATTATGTAGGCAGCAAAAGGTACTTCTCTAGGATCAGCAAATGGTGATTCAATTCTCTAGGAATGAGCTGGGTTTGGTGCCATATAGTGTGTGTGATGTAGGGAGGAAGTAGGAGTTGGGTTTGGGTTTCATTTTATTTATTCATAGCGATTTATTCATAGAGGTGTGAGGTGTGTGATGTGGCAGGACATGGGAGTTGGGTTTGTTTTATCCATGAAGCTTTCAAAGAGGAGAGAAAAGGGTGCAGCACCGGACTTCCGGAGGTCACCCATCGATCGATCCGCCCAAGGGCGCTTAACTGAGTTGATGGGATCCGGTATGACCGCACCACGTGTACCAAGGGCGTCCACGTGGAGCAACACGTCGGCATCCGCCTTGGCCGCGGCCGAGACTAGAGGTCATTCTTTGTACGGCGTGTGTGTGTGGCGTTTGTGGGGCCCGGGTCATTCTTTGTGACGGCGTGTGTGTGTGGCGTTTTGTTGAGGTGATAAAAGTGGAGGGGCGGAAATGCCTTGAAGAAAGGTGATAAAAGTGGGGTGGGGCGGAAATGCCTTGAATAAAGAAAGGGTGATACAAGTGGAGGGTGGGGGAAATGCCTTGAATAAAGGGTGATAAAAGTGGAGGCGGACATGAAATACTTTGAATAAAGGGTGATAAAAGTGGAGGGTGATTGGATTATGTAGGCAATAAACGGGTGATTGGATTATGTAGGCAATAAATGGGTGATTGAATTATGTAGGCAGCAAAAGGTACTTCAATTCTCTAGGATCAACAAATGGTGATTCAATTCTCTAGGAATGAGGGTTTGGGTGCCATAGTGTGTGATGTAGGGAGGAAGTAGGAGTTGGGTTTGGGTTTCATTTTATTTATTCATAGGCATGGATTTTATTCATAGAGGTGAGGTGTGTGATGTGGGCAGGGACATGGAGTTGGGTTTGTTTTATCCATGAAGCTTCAAAGAGGAGAGAAAAGGCAGACCGGACTCCGGAGGTCACCCATCCCAAGACTGATCCGGCCCAAGGGCGCTTAACTGCGGAGTTCGATGGGATCCGTGGTAGCCCAGATGACCGCACCACGTACCAAGGGCGTCCACGTGACCACGCGCCGGCATCCGCTTCGCCGGCAGCCTGCCCCGAGGGTCATTCGACTGTGTGTGACGTTTTGTGGGGCCCGGTCATTCTTTGTGACTGTGTGTGACGTTTTGTTGAGGGTGATAAAAGTGGGGCGCTTGCCTTGAAGAAAGGTGATAAAAGTGGAGCAGAATGCCTTGAATAAAGAAAGGTGATACAAGTGGAGTGGGCGAAATGCCTTGAATAAAGGTGATAAAAGTGGAGGCAGGACATGAAATACTTTGAATAAAGGGTGATAAAAGTGGAGGGTGATTGGATTATGTAGGCAATAACGGTGATTGGATTATGTAGGCAATAAATGGGTGATTGAATTATGTAGGCAGCAAAAGGTACTTCAATCTAGGATCAAATGGTGATTCAATTCTCTAGGAATGATGGGTTTGGTGCCATAGGTGTGATGTAGGGAGGAAGTAGGAGTTGGGTTTGGGTTTCATTTTATTTATTCATAGGCATGGATTTTATTCATAGAGGTGAGGTGTGTGATGTGGGCAGGGACATGGGAGTTGGGTTTTGTTTTATCCATGAAGCAAAGAGGAGAGAAAGGGTGCAGACCGGACTTGAGGTCACCCATCCAAGATCGATCCGCCCAAGGGCGCTTAATCTTAAGGGGATCCGGTGAAGATGCCGCACCACGTGTACCAAGGGCGTCCACGTGAGCAACACGTCGGCATCCGCCTTGCCGCCGGTGGCCCGAGGGTCATTCTGGCGTGTGTGTGTGTGACGCTTAGGGGCCCGGGTCATTCTGTGACGGCGCAGTGTGTGACGCTTTGTTGAGGGTGATAAAAGTGGAGGGCGCGCAGAAATGCCTTGAAGAAAGGGTGATAAAAGTGGAGGGTGGGGCAGAAATGCCTTGAATAAAGAAAGGGTGATACAAGTGGAGGGTGGGGCGGAAATGCCTTGAATAAAGGGTGATAAAAGTGAGGGCAGACATGAAATACTTTGAATAAAGGGTGATAAAAGTGAGGGTGATTGGATTATGTAGGCAATAAACGGGTGATTGGATTATGTAGGCAATAAATGGGTGATTGAATTATGTAGGCAGCAAAAGGTACTTCAATTTCTAGGATCAGCAAATGGTGATTCAATTTCTAGGAATGAGCTGGGTTTGCGCCATAGTGTGTGATGTAGGGAGGAAGTAGGAGTTTTTGGGTTTCATTTTATTTATTCAAATGGATTTTATTCATAGAGGTGTGAGGTGTGTGATGTGGGCAGGGACATGGGAGTTGGGTTTTGTTTTATCCATGAAGCTTTCAAAGAGGAGAGAAAGGGTGCAGACCGGACTTGGAGGTCACCCATCCCGATCGATCCGGCCCAAGGGCGCTTAACTGCGGAGTTCTGATGGGATCCGGTAGTAGCCTGGTATGACCGCACCACGTGTACCAAGGGCGTCCACGTGGAGCAACACGTCTTGGCATCCTTGGCCATGACCCAGATAGAGGTCATTCTTTGTGACGTGTGTGTGTGTGACGTTTTGTGGGGCCCGGTCATTCTTTGTGACGGCGTGTGTGTGTGGCTTTGTTGAGGTGATAAAAGTGGAGGCGCAGAAATGCCTTGAAGAAAGGGTGATAAAAGTGGAGGAGGTGGGGCAGAAATGCCTTGAATAAAGAAAGGGTGATACAAGTGGAGGGTGGGCGGGGCCAGATAAAGGGTGATAAGTGGAGGCGGACATGAAATACTTTGAAAGGGTGATAAAAGTGGAGGGTGATTAATGTAGGCAAACGGGTGATTGGATTATGTAAATAAATGGGTGATTGAATTATGTAGGCAGAAAAGGTACAATTTCTAGGATCAGAAATGGTGATTCAATTTAGGAATGAGCTGGTTTGCCATAGTGTGTGATGTAGGGAGGAAGTAGGAGTTGGGTTTCATTTTATTTATTCATAGGCATGGATTTTATTCATAGAGGTGAGGTGTGATGTGGGAGGACATGGGAGTTGGGTTTTGTTTTATCCATGAAGCAAAGAGGAGAGAAAAGGTGCACGGACTTCGGAGGTCACCCATCCCAAGACTGATCCGCCCAAGGGCGCTTAACTGCGGAGTTCTGATGGGATCCGTGTAGCTGAAACCGCACCACGTACCAAGGCGTCCACGTGAGCAACACGTCGGCATCCGCCTTGCCGGCAGCCGGCCCCGAGGGGTCGACGCAGGTGACGCTTGTGGGTCATTCTTGTGACGCAGGTGTGTGACGTTTTGTTGAGGGTGAAAAGTGGAGGCACAGAAATGCCTTGAAGAAAGGGTGATAAAAGTGGAGGGTGGGGCAGGAAATGCCTTGAATAAAGAAAGGGTGATACAAGTGGAGGGGAAGGAAATGCCTGAATAAAGGGTGATAAAAGTGGAGGGTGACATGAAATACTTTGAATAAAGGGTGATAAAAGTGAGGGTGATTGATTATGTAGGCAAACGGGTGATTGGATTATGTAGGCAATAAATGGGTGATTGAATTATGTAGCAGAAAAGGTACTTCAATTCTAGGATCAGCAAATGGTGATTCAATTTCTAGGAATGAGCTGGGTTTGGTGCCATATAGTGTGATGTAGGGAGGAAGTAGGAGTTGGGTTTGGGTTTCATTTTATTTATTCAGGCATGGATTTTATTCAGAGGTGGAGGTGATGCAGAGGACATGGAGTTGGGTTTTGTTTTATCCATGAAGCTTAAAGAGGAGAGAAAGGGTGCAAGACCGATTTCCCGGAGGTCACCCATCCAGACCGATCCGCCCAAGGCGCCAAGATGAGTTCTGATGGGATCCCATGACCGCACCACGTACCAAGCCCACGTGAGCAACACGTCGGCATCCGCCTGGCCGGAGAGCTTGCCCAGGGGCCCAGACGGCGTGTGTGACGCAGGGGCCCGGGTCATTTTGTGACGGCGTGTGTGACGCTTGTTGAGGTGATAAAAGTGAGGCGCGGCAGAAATGCCTTGAAGAAAGGGTGATAAAAGTGGAGGTGGGGCAGAAATGCCTTGAATAAAGAAAGGGTGACAAGTGAGGTGGGCGAAATGCCTTGAATAAAGGGTGATAAAAGTGAGGCGTGACATGAAATACTTGAATAAAGGTGATAAAAGTGGAGGGTGATTGATTATGTAGGCAATAAACGGTGATTGGATTATGTAAATGGGTGATTGAATTATGTAGGCAAAAGGTACTTCAATTTCTAGGATCAGCAAATGGTGATTCAATTCTCTAGGAATGAGGGTTTGGGTGCCATATAGTGTGTGATGTAGGGAGGAAGTAGGAGTTGGGTTTGGGTTTCATTTTATTTATTCATAGGCATGGATTTTATTCATAGAGGTGTGAGGTGTGTGATGTGGGCAGGGACATGGGAGTTGGGTTTTGTTTTATCCATGAAGCTTTCAAAGAGGAGAGAAAGGGTGCAGACCGGACTTCCCGGAGGTCACCATCCAAGATCGATCCGCCCAAGGCGCCGCTGGAGTTGATGGGATCCCACGCCTGGCCGCACCACGTGTACAAGGCGTCCACGTGGAGCAACACGTCGGCATCCGCCTTGGCCGGCGGCCGGGCCCCGAGGGTCATTCTTTGTGACAATTGTGACGCGTGTGTGTGTGGCTTTGTGGGGCCCGGGTCATTCTTTGTGACGTGTGTGTGACGTTTTGTTGAGGGTGATAAAAGTGGGGCGCGGCGAAATGCCTTGAAGAAAGGGTGATAAAAGTGGAGGGTGGGGCGAAATGCCTTGAATAAAGAAAGGGTGATACAAGTGGAGGGTGGAAATGCCTTGAATAAAGGGTGATAAAAGTGAGGGCGGGGACATGAAATACTTTGAATAAAGGGTGATAAAAGTGGAGGGTGATTGGATTATAGGCAATAAACGGTGATTGGATTATGTAGGCAATAAATGGGTGATTGAATTATGTAGGCAGCAAAAGGTACTTCAATTTCTAGGATCAGCAAATGGTGATTCAATTTCTAGGAATGAGCCGGGTTTGGGTGCCATATAGTGTGTGATGTAGGGAGGGAGGAGTTGGTTGGGTTTCATTTATTTATTCATAGGCATGGATTTTATTCATAGAGGTGTGAGGTGTGTGATGTGGGCAGGACATGGAGTTGGGTTTTGTTTTATCCATGAAGCTTTCAAAGAGGAGAGAAAAGGTGCGACCGGACTTCCGGAGGTCACCATCCCAAGATCGATCCGCCCAAGGGCGCAATCGGAGTTGATGGGATCTGGTATGGCCGCACCACGTGTACAAGGCGTCCGTGAGCAACACGTCGGCATCCGCCAACCGCCGGCCCCAGGGTCATTCTTGTGTGGCGTGTGTGTGTGGCTTTTAGGGGCCCGGTCATTCTTTGTGACTGTGTGTGTGGCTTTGTTGAGGGTGATAAAAGTGGAGGCGCAGAAATGCCTTGAAGAAAGGGTGATAAAAGTGGAGGTGGGGCAGAAATGCCTTGAATAAAGAAAGGGTGATACAAGTGGAGGGTGGAAATGCCTTGAATAAAGGGTGATAAAAGTGGAGGCAGGACATGAAATACTTTGAATAAAGGGTGATAAAAGTGGAGGGTGATTGGATTATGTAGGCAATAAACGGTGATTGGATTATAGGCAATAAATGGGTGATTGAATTATGTAGGCAAAAACAATTTCTAGGATCAGCAAATGGTGATTCAATTTCTAGGAATGAGGGTTTGGGTGCCATATAGTGTGTGATGTAGGGAGAGTAGGAGTTGGGTTTGGGTTTCATTTATTTATTCATAGGCATGGATTTTATTCATGAGGTGTGAGGTGTGTGATGTGGGCGGGGACATGGAGTTGGGTTTTGTTTTATCCATGAAGCTTCAAAGAGGAGAGAAAGGGTGCAGACCGGACTTCCGGAGGTCACCCATCCCGATCTTGATCCGCCCAAGGGCGCTTAACTGCGGAGTTGATGGGATCCGGTATGGCCGCACCACGTGTACCAAGGCGTCCGTGAGCAACACGTCGGCATCCGCCTTGCCGGCAGCCGAGAGGTCATTCTTTTGAAGATGTGTGTGTGGTTTTGTGGGGCCGGTCATTCTGTGACGGCGTGTGTGTGGCTTTGTTGAGGTGATAAAAGTGGAGGCGGCCTTGAAGAAAGGGTGATAAAAGTGGATGAATGCCTTGAATAAAGAAAGGGTGATACAAGTGGAGGTGGGGCAAATGCCTTGAATAAAGGGTGATACAAGTGGAGGGTGGGAAATGCCTTGAATAAAGGGTGATAAAAGTGGAGGCAGGACATGAAATACTTTGAATAAAGGGTGATAAAAGTGGAGGGTGATTGGATTATGTAGGCAATAACGGGTGATTGGATTATGTAGGCAATAAATGGGTGATTGAATTATGTAGGCAGCAAAAGGTACTTCAATTCTCTAGGATCAGCAAATGGTGATTCAATTCTCTAGGAATGAGCTGGGTTTGGTGCCATATAATGTGTGATGTAGGGAGGAAGTAGGAGTTGGGTTTGGGTTTCATTTTATTTATTCAAGGCATGGATTTTATTCATAGAGGTGTGAGGTGTGTGATGTAAGGACATGGAGTTGGGTTTTGTTTTATCCATGAAGCTTTCAAGAGAGAAAGGGTGCAGACCGGACTTCCGGAGGTCACCCTCAATCGATCCGCCCAAGGGCGCAATCACTCGAGTTGATGGGATCCGGTATGGCCGCACCACGTGTACCAAGGCACGAGCAACACGTCGGCATCCGCCTTGGCAGCCCTCCGAGGGTCATTCTGACGGCGTGTGTGTGTGACGCTTGTGGGGCCGGTCATTCACGGCGTGTGTGTGTGGCTTTGTTGAGGGTGATAAAAGTGGAGGAGAAATGCCTTGAAGAAAGGGTGATAAAAGTGGGTGGGGCAGAAATGCCTTGAATAAAGAAAGGTGACCGGACTTCGGGAGGTCACCCATCCCAAGATCGATCCGCCCAAGGGCGCTTAACTGCGGAGTTCGATGGGATCCGGTATGGCCGCACCACGTGTACCAAGGCGTCCACGTGGAGCAACACGTCTTGGCATCCGCCTTGGCAGCTGACCAGACCCCAGGGTCATTCTTTGACGGCGTGTGTGTGTGACGTTTTGTGGGGCCCTCATTCTTTGTGGCCAGGCGTGTGTGGCGTTTGTTGAGGGTGATAAAAGTGGGCGCGGTGCCTTGAAGAAAGGGTGATAAAAGTGGAGGCGGTGAAATGCCTTGAATAAAGAAAGGGTGATAAAAGTGGAGGGTGGGGCGAAATGCCTTGAATAAAGGGTGATAAAAGTGGAGGCGACATGAAATACTTTGAATAAAGGTGATAAAAGTGGAGGGTGATTGGATTATGTAGGCAATAAACGATTGGATTATGTAGGCAATAAATGGGTGATTGAATTATGTAGCAAAAGGTACTTCAATTCTCTAGGATCAAAAATGGTGATTCAATTCTCTAGGAATGAGGGTTTGGGTGCCATATAGTGTGTGTGATGTAGGGAGGAAGTAGGAGTTGGGTTTGGGTTTCATTTTATTTATTCATAGGCATGGATTTTATTCATAGAGGTGTGATGTGGGCGGGGACATGGGAGTTGGGTTTTGTTTTATCCATGAAGCTTTCAAAGAGGAGAGAAAAGTTACTCGGACTTCGGAGGTCAATCTTGATCCGCCCAAGGGCGCTTAACTGCGGAGTTCGATGGGATCCGGTATGGCCGCACCACGTGTACCAAGGGCGCCCACGTGAGCAACACGTCCGGCATCCGCCTTGGCCGGCAGCCTGCCCCGAGGGGTCATTCTTGTGACGGTGTGTGTGTGACGTTTTGTGGGGCCCGGGTCATTCTTTGTGACGTGTGTGGCTTTGTGGGGCCCGGGTCATTCTTTGTGACGGCGTGTGTGTGGCTTTGTTGAGGTGATAAAAGTGGGCGAAATGCCTAAAGGGTGATAAAAGTGGAGGGTGGGGAAATGCCTTGAATAAAGAAAGGGTGATACAAGTGGAGGGTGGGGAAATGCCTTGAATAAAGGGTGATAAAAGTGGAGGGCGGACATGAAATACTTTGAATAAAGGGTGATAAAAGTGGAGGGTGATTGGATTATGTAGGCAATAAACGGGTGATTGGATTATGTAGGCAATAAATGGGTGATTGAATTATGTAGGCAGAAAGGTACTAATTTCTAGGATCAAAGAATGGTGATTCAATTCTAGGAATGAGCGGGTTTGCCATATAGTGTGTGATGTAGGGAGGAGTTGGGTTTTGTTTCATTTATTTATTCATAGCATGGATTTTATTCATAGAGGTGAGGTGTGTGATGGGCGGGGACATGGGAGTTGGGTTTTGTTTTATCCATGAAGCTTCAAAGAGGAGAGAAATGCAGACCGGATTCCGGAGGTCACCCATCCCAAGATCGATCCGCCCAAGGGCGCTTAACTGGAGTTCGATGATCGTATGACCGCACCACGGTACCAAGGGCGCCCACGTGAGCAACACGTGGGCATCCGCTTACGGCAGCCCCGAGGTCATTGACGCGGTGTGTGACGCTTAGGGGCCCGGGTCATTCTTTGTGACGGCGTGTGACGCTTTGTTGAGGGTGATAAAAGTGGAGGGCGCGCAGAAATGCCTTGAAGAAAGGGTGATAAAAGTGGAGGGTGGGGAAATGCCTTGAATAAAGAAAGGGTGATACAAGTGGAGGGTGGGGAAATGCCTTGAATAAAGGGTGATAAAAGTGGAGGGCAGACAAATACTTTGAATAAAGGGTGATAAAAGTGGAGGGTGATTGGATTATGTAGGCACAAACGGGTGATTGGATTATGTAGGCAATAAATGGGTGATTGAATTATGTAGGCAAAAGGTACTTCAATTCTCTAGGATCAGCAAATGGTGATTCAATTCTCTAGAATGAGCCGGGTTTGCCATATAGTGTGATGTAGGGAAGTAGGAGTTGGGTTTGGTGCCATATAGTGTGTGTGATGGGGAGAAGTGGAGTTGGTTTGGGTTTCATTTATTTATTCATAGCATGGATATTCCAGAAATTGTGAGGTGTGTGATGTGGGCGGACATGGGAGTTGGGTTTTGTTTTATCCATGAAGCTTTCAAGAGGAGAAAGGGTGCAGACCGGACTTCGGAGGTCACCCATCCGATCGATCCGCCAAGGGCGCTTAACTGGAGTTCGATGGGATCTCGGCGACCGCACCACGTGTACCAAGGCGTCCACGTGGAGCAACACGCGGCATCCGCCCCCGGCGGCAGCCAGCTCATTCTTTGTGACGGCGTGTGTGACGCTCCGGGTCATTCTTTAATGACGTGTGTGTGACGTTTTGTTGAGGTGATAAAAGTGGAGGCGCAAATGCCTTGAAGAAAGTGATAAAAGTGGAGGGTGGGGCAAAATGCCTTGAATAAAGAAAGGGAGTGATACAAGTGGAGGTGGGGGCAAAATGCCTTGAATAAAGGGTGATAAAAGTGGAGGCAGGACATGAAATACTTTGAATAAAGGGTGATAAAAGTGGAGGTGATTGGATTATGTAGGCAATAACGGTGATTGGATTATGTAGGCAATAAATGGGTGATTGAATTATGTAGGCAAAAGGTACTTCAATTCTCTAGGATCAGCAAATGGTGATTCAATTCTCTAGAATGAGCGGTTTGGTGCCATATAGTGTGATGTAGGGAGGAAGTAGGAGTTGGGTTTGGGTTTCATTTATTTATTCATAGGCATGGATTTTATTCATAGAGGTGTGAGGGTGATGTGGGCGGGGACATGGGAGTTGGGTTTTGTTTTATCCATGAAGCTTTCAAAGAGGAGAGAGAAAAGGTGCGGCACCGGGACCGAGGTCACCCATCCGATCGATCCGCCCAAGGGCGCTTAACTGGAGTTCGATGGGATCCGTGTAGCCCAACACCCTTCCCACGTGTACCAAGGCGTCCACGTGACCAACACGTCGGCATCCGCTTTACGCCGGCAGCCCGAGGGGTCATTCTTTGTGACGTGTGTGGCGTTTGTGGGGCCCGGGTCATTCTTTGTGACGGTGTGTGTGTGTGGCTTTGTTGAGGGTGATAAAAGTGGAGGCGCGGAAATGCCTTGAAGAAAGGGTGATAAAAGTGGAGGGTGGGGAAATGCCTTGAATAAAGAAAGGGTGATACAAGTGGAGGGTGGGGCGAAATGCCTTGAATAAAGGGTGATAAAAGTGGGCGGACATGAAATACTTTGAATAAAGGGTGATAAAAGTGGAGGGTGATTGGATTATGTAGGCAATAAACGGGTGATTGGATTATGTAGGCAAATGGGTGATTGAATTATGTAGGCAGCAAAAGGTACTTCAATTTCTAGGATCAGAAATGGTGATTCACCCTAGGAATGAGCCGGGTTTGCATATAGTGTGTGATGTAGGGAGGAAGTAGGAGTTGGGTTTCATTTTATTCATAGAGGTGTGAGGTGTGTGATGTAGGAAAGCATGGATTTTATTCATAGAGGTGTGAGGTGTGATGTGGGCGGGACATGGAGTTGGGTTTTGTTTTATCCATGAAGCTTTCAAAGAGGAGAAAGGGTGCAGACCGGACTTCCGGAGGTCACCCATCCAAGATTGATCCGCCCAAGGGCGCTTAACTGCGGAGTTCTGATGGGATCCGTGTAGCCCAACACCCTTCCCACGTGTACCAAGGCGTCCACGTGACCAACACGTGCTGGCATCCATGTAGCTTGACGCCGGCTGAGGGGTCATTCTTTGTGACGTGTGTGGCTTTGTGGGGCCCGGGTCATTCTTTGTGACGGTGTGTGTGTGTGGCTTTGTTGAGGGTGATAAAAGTGGAGGCGCGGAAATGCCTTGAAGAAAGGGTGATAAAAGTGGAGGGTGGGAAATGCCTTGAATAAAGAAAGGGTGATACAAGTGGAGGGTGGGGCGAAATGCCTTGAATAAAGGGTGATAAAAGTGGGGCGGACATGAAATACTTTGAATAAAGGGTGATAAAAGTGGAGGGTGATTGGATTATGTAGGCAATAAACGGGTGATTGGATTATGTAGGCAATAAATGGGTGATTGAATTATGTAGGCAGAAAGGTACTTCAATTCTCTAGGATCAGCAAATGGTGATTCAATTCTCTAGGAATGAGCGGGTTTGGGTGCCATATAGTGTGTGATGTAGGGAGGAAGTAGGAGTTGGGTTTGGGTTTCATTTTATTTATTCATAGCATGGATTTTATTCATAGAATTTGAGGTGTGTGATGTGGCAGGACATGGGAGTTGGGTTTTGTTTTATCCATGAAGCTTTCAAAGAGGAGAGAAAGATGCGGCAAGGTTCCGGAGGTCACCCATCCCGATCTTGATCCGGCCCAAGGGCGCTTAATCGGAGTTCGATGGGATCCGGTATGACCGCACCACGGTACCAAGGCGTCCACGTGGAGCAACACGTCGGCATCCGCCTTGGCAGCCTGCCCCGAGGGGTCATTCTTTGACGTGTGTGTGACGCTTTGTGGGGCCCGGGTCATTCTTTGTGACGTGTGTGTGACGCTTTGTTGAGGGTGATAAAAGTGGAGGCGCAGAAATGCCTTGAAGAAAGGGTGATAAAAGTGGAGGGTGGGGCAGGAAATGCCTTGAATAAAGAAAGGGTGATACAAGTGGAGGGTGGGGCGGGAAATGCCTTGAATAAAGGGTGATAAAAGTGGAGGGCAGGACATGAAATACTTTGAATAAAGGGTGATAAAAGTGGAGGGGTGATTGGATTATGTAGGCAATAAACGGGTGATTGGATTATGTAGGCAATAAATGGGTGATTGAATTATGTAGGCAGCAAAAGGTACTTCAATTCTCTAGGATCAGCAAATGGTGATTCAATTCTCTAGGAATGAGCTGGGTTTGGGTGCCATAGTGTGTGTGATGTAGGGAGGAAGTAGGAGTTGGGTTTGGGTTTCATTTTATTTATTCATAGCATGGATTTTATTCATAGAGGTGTGAGGTGTGTGATGTGGGCGGACATGGGAGTTGGGTTTTGTATCCATGAAGCTTCAAAGAGGAGAGAAAGGGTGCAGCACCGGACTTCGGAGGTCTGCAATCGATCCGCCCAAGGGCGCTTAACTGCGGAGTTCGATGGGATCCGGTGTAGTAGCCGGTATGACCGCACCACGTGTACCAAGGGTGTCCACGTGACCAACACGTGCTGGCATCTACCGCCGAGGCAGGAGGGTCATTCTTTGTGACGGCGTGTGTGTGTGACGTTTGTGGGGCCCGGGTCATTCTTTGTGACGTGTGTGTGTGGCTTGTTGAGGGTGATAAAAGTGGAGGGCGCAGAAATGCCTTGAAGAAAGGTGATAAAAGTGGAGGGTGGGGCGAAATGCCTTGAATAAAGGGTGATAAAAGTGGAGGCGGGACATGAAATACTTTGAATAAAGGGTGATAAAAGTGGAGGGTGATTGGATTATGTAGGCAATAAACGGGTGATTGGATTATGTAGGCAATAAATGGGTGATTGAATTATGTAGGCAGCAAAAGGTACTTCAATTCTCTAGGATCAGCAAATGGTGATTCAATTTCTAGGAATGAAGGTTTGGGTGCCATAGTGTGTGATGTAGGGAGGAAGTAGGAGTTGGGTTTGGGTTTCATTTTATTTATTCATAGATGGATTTTATTCATAGAGGTGTGTGTGTGATGTGGGCAGGACATGGGAGTTGGGTTTTGTTTTATCCATGAAGCTTCAAAGAGAGAGAAAGGGTGCAGCAGGACTTCCGGAGGTCACCCATCCCAGATCGATCCGCCCAAGGGCGCTTAACTGCGGAGTTCTGATGGGATCCGGGTAGCCCCGCGTGTACCAAGGGCGTCCACGTGGAGCAACACGTCGGCATCCGCCGGCCAGCACCGAGGGTCATTCTTTGACGGCGTGTGTGTGTGGCTTTGTGGGGCCCGGGTCATTCTTTGTGGCGTGTGTGTGTGACGCTTTGTTGAGGGTGATAAAAGTGGAGGGCGGCAGAAATGCCTTGAAGAAAGGGTGATAAAAGTGGAGGGTGGGGCAGAAATGCCTTGAATAAAGAAAGGGTGATACAAGTGGAGGGTGGGAAATGCCTTGAATAAAGGGTGATAAAAGTGGAGGGCAGGACATGAAATACTTTGAATAAAGGGTGATAAAAGTGGAGGGTGATTGGATTATGTAGGCAATAACGGGTGATTGGATTATGTAGGCAATAAATGGGTGATTGAATTATGTAGGCAGCAAAAATCAATTCTCTAGGATCAGCAAATGGTGATTCAATTCTCTAGGAATGAGCTGGGTTTGGGTGCCATATAGTGTGTGATGTAGGGAGGAAGTAGGAGTTGGGTTTGGGTTTCATTTTATTTATTCATGATGGATTTTATTCATAGAGGTGTGAGGTGTGTGATGTGGGCAGGACATGGGAGTTGGGTTTTGTTTTATCCATGAAGCTTTCAAAGAGGAGAGAAAGGGTGCAGACCGGACTTCCGGAGGTCACCCATCCATCGATCCGCCCAAGGGCGCTTAACTGCGGAGTTCGATGGGATCCGGTGTAGTAGCCCAGTGACCGCACCACGTGTACCAAGGGCGCCCACGTGACCAACACGTGCTGGCATCCGCCTTGGCCGCCGCCAGCCCCAGTCATTCTTTGTGACACGTGTGTGTGTGACGTTTTGTGGGGCTCATTCTTTGTGGCCGCGTGTGTGTGACGCTTTGTTGAGGGTGATAAAAGTGGGCGCGAAATGCCTTGAAGAAAGTGATAAAAGTGGAGGTGGGGCGAAATGCCTTGAATAAAGAAAGGGTGATACAAGTGGAGGTGGGGCGAAATGCCTTGAATAAAGGTGATAAAAGTGGAGGCAGACATGAAATACTTTGAATAAAGTGATAAAAGTGGAGGTGATTGGATTATGTAGGCAGCAAAAGGTACTTCAATCTAGGATCAGCAAATGGTGATTCAATTCTCTAGGAATGAGTGGGTTTGGGTGCCATATAGTGTGTGATGTAGGAGGAAGTAGGAGTTGGGTTTGGGTTTCATTTGACATAGGCATGGATTTTATTCATAGAGGTGTGAGGTGTGTGATGTGGGACATGGGAGTTGGGTTTTGTTTTATCCATGAAGCTTTCAAGAGGAGAAAGGGTGCGACCGGACTTCCGGAGGTCACCATCCCGATCGATCCGCCCAAGGGCGCTTAACTGCGGAGTTCGATGGGATCCTAGATGAAGCACCACGGTACGACGAATGGAGGAAAGAGGACGGCCCTCCGAAATTCCGCAGAGATCCTCGACATGATGGACGGAGGAGTGAAGGCCCATGCCAAGAATGGGGCAGAAATGCCTTGAATAAAGGGTGATACAAGTGGAGGCGGGACATGGAGTTGGGTTTTGTTTTATCCATGAAGCTTTCAAAGACCAACTTCCTCCGCTTTGTTGAGGGTGATACAAGTGGAGGCGGGACATGGGAGTTGGGTTTGGGTGCCATATAGTGTGTGAGGCC